>VDFB02256132.1:168280868-168575184 GCA_007258455.2 Sequoia sempervirens | reverse complement strand
AAAAGACACCACACAAATCAAACACTTGTTCGCTTTTATACCCTTCAAAGCAATTGTGAATTCGTTTTAAGCACCAAATGAAATGTGAGGATTGTTTGTTCAATTTTTAACCCAAAACGAAATCTAGTAAGTGTGTCCTAAGGTTTGTTTTAAGTCCTTTGCAATGAAAAACAATTTGTTCGTTTTAGCCCCAATTGAAAACTAATGTTCTAAAACGAAAAGGAAAACAATTTCGTGTAGTGTTGATTAAACACTTAAAGTGTTAAAAAAACACATTGTGTTTTCAAAAAAAAACATTTCCCTCCTTTCGTGAAGTAGTATTGATCAAACATTTAAAGTGTTAAAAAACACATTGTGTTTTCAAACAAAAATCCTCCTCCTTTCGTTTTCGTTTGATAGCCTTCTCTTTATTGATTTTTTTTCGTTTTTTTCGCTCTTCATTCGTTTGTACCTCCTTCGCTTTTCCTTTGTTCGCTTTTGTTCCTTATTCCATGCTTGGATTTTTCGCCGCTTCCTTTTGTTTGTACCTCCCTTGGACATAATTGGATAAACTTTGTGTGCCTTCAAATTTGTGCTAAAGCGATATTTTAATGGTCTTCTATCACATAACATCTCATCACAAACTTTCCCTACAACCTCAGCATAAACAATGGGCCTCACCCTACGAATAATGATAATTAATGAAGGCAGTTTTAAAGCTTATGCAAAGACCGTGCAGGGAAATAAAAATCAAGGCAGCACGATCCCTCTATTAATGAGGAAACAGAACGACAGTCAGGAAAACAATCGCCAGTACCAACACCCCCCTTACTTTAGACACAGTGCAATGATCATAAAAACGCCAGGACTTTTTCTGATGTAATTTAGCTATCCTACGGGTGCATAATAAACAGACAGTTGGAGCAAAAGTCAATATTGAATGCTGTGTCAGACAAATGAGAATGGGCGCGTCTTAGGGAGAGATCGATCTTGTCAGGGACAGCAAAATGCGTGGACTTCTAAAGGAGTGTCTAGAAGAAATACCACATGCAGGTAAGACTTTAAATGCATGAGCTAGTTGAAACAGTTATGGTGAAGAAAAAATTTCAAACTAATCATAACTGCGCTCCACTGCTTTCATTTTGTGTACGCCCTTTCAAACTAAATGTCGTTGTCAGAATGCGTAGCAGGTTCATGAACTGTTTGTTAGACTACTGCATAATAAGCTATTGTAAGAATGAAATACCGCGAGATTTCTGCCTTCCTGCATACCAGCAACTGTACTCAAATCGATAATGTCAGAGCATTAAAAAGAAAACAAACTTCAAATCTGAGAAATCTGTGAGGATAAAAGATTGTGCGTTGAACCAGAAAAAGACAAAACGTAATGAAGAAAGGTGAATCTTCGCATGAAAATTCATGAGTATATGGGCGGAATGAGTTGGTGAATGGCAGGCGAGTCGTAGAATTTGCAGGTGTAAAGTTTGAAAGCAAAAATTTCTTTAGAAACTTCCTTCGATAGGTGTGAAGCCGCATTCTGCAACCTTCAGCTAGTACCCATGTCTTCCCAGTTGATCCTTTATAATTCGCTTTCACCAGTCGTTTCTTCTTTTCTGCACAAAACGTCCTCTTTAGATGGCTTCAGCCAACAATATGGAGATCCTTATTGAAGTATTTTGCTGACCAGGGTGGCGTCTAGAGTTTCTTCACAATAAAACACCCTCAATAAGTCACCCCGACCCAGCATATATCTGTTTCAGCAGTCGCCTAACCCAGCAAAACACGTTTCCTTTCTGTTGCTCAGTTCCCTCAAAGAACTCGACTTAAATCTGCTTCTTTTGCTGGTGTATAGTGTGCGTATGGACTACATGATGAAAGACACCTCCATTTGCACCATACTTCCTCCAAGAATCGACCAATGGGTGTAGCCAAAACTCAATGAAATAAGATCACGAAAAAATCATAAAACAAAGGGTTAAAAATTCACGTGACCAAAAGATATCACTGCAGCAGTATTCCAAAGGTGTGAAATCCAGTGAGCAGTAGATAACACTTGAACATCACTTAGGGAGTGAGCAGTAGATAACACTTGAAGATCACTTAGGGAGTGCCAGAACATGGCACAAAAGAAAAACAGATTTACTGGAAAAGTTCAAAGGCAGTCAGCGACAGTATATTGAAAACAAATTTAAATTCAGAAATTCCTGTCCTTTGTTTATGCAGAGTGTTCTTGAAACTCGAAGACAAAAGATGAACTGTTAAATTTTTAAAGAGCAGGATCACAAATAGAAACTTAGATACGTGAAAGTAATGCAAGCTAAAATATTTCCAGCCAGCTACTTCAAAATTTTACAGCTATAAACTTTGATACAAACACCAACACATATCGTTCCCTCGTAGGTGAATGAGAGCAGAACAAATAGAAAGATTAACTTTTCTAAATCAAAACATGATTAACTAAATCAGACAAAATGCCATATTAAGACAGCAAGATTTTTAAAGCTTGCCCTCCTTCTAGCCATTTTGTGGATGCTAAAATCTGGTACATATGTTAGTTTAAACACCATCTTAACATCCTTATGAAATAATACATCATGTTCAAAATGCAAACAAATGACAAAGGATCTAAAGCAAAAGCATAAGAAAACATGATGCAAACTATCTCATATTGGATTGGTGTCACATGTGCTAGTGACCCTTTCCCAATCCTTGATTGATAAGCTTAAGATGATGAAATTGCTATTGATATGGAGATGCTAAGTAGACAAGATCAAATCTCAAATGAAGAGAGTGACCTTGCAAGAGATTGTGGGGGATTTGCTCAAAGATGAAGCTTGTATTTAAAGATTTTCAAAATGCCAAGTGTTGAAGAGGGACCAATGTGAGATCAAAAACAAGCCAATGAGTTGAGGACACTTGTCATCATGTGATTAGTTGATGTATATGCAAGATTTAAAAGAGTTCTCAAGAGGGGGAAATTTTGAATTCAGAATTTGGTAACAAATTTTGGAGAGGGGGGGAAAAGAAAGAAGAGCAATAAATGCCCTCGCTTGACTTGTCATGTTGAGGGAAAATGATTGTTTTTAATAAAATCAATAAAAATTGATTTTATTGTGCGCGGGATAGATCTAGATAATGCAAGTGGGATGGGATTAGCATTAGGTTAGATCAGGATTAGATGATGATTATGCTGATTTAATGCTGATTAGATGATTTGACTTTCAAGACTTTGATAATTGATTTATTTAAATCAGAAAATGATGGAATATGATTTAGGATTTGATTTAAATGAAGTCCTGATTTATTTAATTAAATGGATGATGAAGATGAAGGTTGAATGATAATGTTTATTTGATAAATGAGATTATTTAATGAATGGATGAAAGTGATGAATGGTCCTAATGCAACGTCTAGTTCGGTTGATGAATGAACATGATCAAATGTAGAATGTTAATTTTGCATGTCTACAGGTGGTTGAAAGGTATGATTGATGACATTAAGGCACAAATGACTACAAAATATAATACTAGATCAATCATGCAACAATGGCCATTGAATGTGTATCAAATCTATAGTTTGATAAATGCTAGAAATAGAAAAAAACAAAGAATTGTGGTGGTGGTGCAAGGCTCGAGAAAAAAGAAGACCTTCTAATTTGCATTATAATTATTAAAGGATTAGTTTTGAATCAATCTATTGATTCATCCCCCTCTTAGTAGAATTTTTGTTCCAACAATTGGTATATGAGCATTCGTTCCTTAGAAGAATCTTAATTAGCTCAGGAAGATCTTGGAAAATGAACACAAATGACTAGTCAAAAGGTTTCTTCCTCAAACAAAGCACCTCTCTTTAATGGATGAAACTATTTTTTTGGAGTGTAAGGATGAAAGCATATATATCATCTTTAGGGTTTGATTTTTGGATTTCTATGGTAAATGCTTATGTTATTCCTCCTACACCTCCCACTAATCAAGCGATAATAAAGTGTGTGAATCAAATGCAAAATATAAGAATGCACTTCTCTACTGGAAAATTTAGAGTTTGTCAAAGTCATGCACTGTCAAATAGCCCGTGAGATTTGGGGTAAATTGAAAAGCATCTATGAAGGTAATGATTAGGTAAAGAAAGCTAAGCTAAAAAATTACAAAGGAAAGTTTGAAAGTCTTACTATGAATGATGAAGAGAAAATTATAAACTCTCCTTAGGATAGATCAAATATTCAATGCAATCAGAGGCCTTGGAGAAGAGATAAAAGAATCTATCATTGTCAAAATGGTTCTAAGATCCTTTCCATCTAGATATGACTCTAAAATCTCTGCAATAGAGCAAGTAAGAGATCTTGATAAACTCAATGTTGATGAGTTGCATGGCACCTTCACTGCCTATGAGATAAGAACATGACATGCAAATACCTCCAAGAGAGAAGCCACATTCAAAGAAGTCAAAAAGTAAAAAATAGAAGCATATGCATTTGAATAAGAGAAGACTAATGAAGAAGAATCTAACTCTGCCAAATGATTAAGGAGAGGCTTTGAAAAGTACGAAGGTAAGTTACCCTTTAAAATCTTTAACTATAAAAAGAAAGGATATTTTGCTACTAAGTTCCCTTATAGTAGAAACTTGGATAACACTAACAAGAAGAGGATTGTAAAAATAAGAAACCCTACTTCTCCAAGAAGAAGAAATTCTTTAAAAATAACATATTGTACACAAAAGAAGAAAGTGATTCATGGGTGTTGGCAAGAAGTTGAGTTCACTTTTTGGCCAAAAAGTGGGAGTGTTTTTCTTGATTTTCAGAAGTTGACACATTTGACCTTAAAATTTGAAGCACTTACAGATGGAATCTTCAAAAAGTTCATTAATCATAAAATGTAGTACTCGGAGTCTAATATCCAAATATGTAATTTATTTCAATTCCTAGATTGTACAAATTGAGTTTTAATAGGTGTTTCTAAAAACCACTATTTGAAAGTCACTTTTTTTTACCATACCATGCACATGTATGACATCCATATTTTGACCTAAATTATCATATTTTTCTAAATCCTTTTGGGAAAATATTTGTGACTCACTGAAGCTTGTTCTTGATATTTTTTTGTAATTTTTTATTGAATTGTTTTTTTATTAAATTTTTATTTGGCATATTTGTCATTTTTAAAAATCATTGTGTACGACACGCATAAGATGACCTAAACTTATCATTTTTTTATTTTTATTTTTAAATTGAAAATAATTGTCTAAAGTTTGTTCTCATGCAATCCATTCATCAAAATGTTATGTTGATCAAAATTTATTAAAATAGTAAAAAACCCTAATATTTAAAGTTTATGGACCAGTTTTATCAAAAATTAATTGAAAAATAGAAAAAATAATCTAATTGTAAAAAAAATTACATATTTGGAATCTGCATTGCCTCATCTAAAATGGGTTTTAATTTCGTCAAAAAATTATACAAAAAATGTCGTCAGCCATATGTCGAAACTTGGTATTTTTCTCTAACATTGTTAGGACCTTCAACTTGTAGGTCAAACAAAGTTGAAGGCCTAAGTTTGGATTCACAATGCTTTTCCCGAACCAAAATACAAGGATAAAACCCGACCACAAAGCAAATCCAATTTCAATTTTTTGGAAACAGTATCCCGTCTACAAAATCGGATCTCGTTATTTAAAATGGGATCCCATTTTCAAAATTGCCAAAAACAGGAAAATTGTTTTTGGAAATTTTAAAAATGGGATCCCATTTTGAAAATTTTCCAATTTTTTCAAAAATGGAAAATTTTCAAATCGGGACCCCGATTTGAAAACTTTCTATTTTTTTGAAATTTATGTTTTGAAAATTTTCAAAACGGACCATCGCTTTTGAAAAATTTCCAAAACAGGTCCATTTTTAATTTAGTCAGATACTTCAGCTAAATGGGATCCCATTTCTTAAAAGGCAAGATCCCTTTATTGAAAATGGGATCCCGTTTCTTAAAAAGTGGGATCATGTTTTTGCAATGCCGATTTTATTTTTTGGCTAAGGAAAAAACTTCCACATTTCGTGGACTCAACTTCTTGCACTTACCCTCATTTGATTTTAGTGATATCCTAGATGATGACCATGATTGTTCTTTCTAGTTGATGGAGTTGAAACCCTATCATGGCATTAAGATCAGCTTCTAATGATCAAAAAGTGAAGAAATTGAATATTTTGATGAAGTAGAAGGAGAAGTGGATCTAGTTATTAAATACATCCATGCTCTGGATGAAATTGAAAGGATAAGAAAGGAAAACACAATGAAGAAGAAGCATGCACAAAAATATATTGAAAATCTATCCAAAAGTCTTAAATAATCTAATCAATGATAGTTATCCTAAAGAAATAGGTTGAAGAAGCTAAAATAATATAAGATGTAGTCAAATATGAACTGAAATCTAAATCTATTGAATGCATGAAATTAGAAATAGAAATAATGGCTTCAATAAAAGAATTGGAAAAGGATAGATAACAAATAGATAATTGCTTGAAGCTGAAAGGAGGTTCTAGAATTCTTTAGGAGTTTTAATTAACTCTCAAAATCCATCAAAAGAAAATTTTGGTTTTGGTTTTGAAAAAGGAAAAAGTCCTATAACTACTACATCTCCAAATTTATATGATAAATTCAAAGCAAAAGAAAAGTTTGGAACAAAGGAGGAGATATATCACACTAAATATTCTAAGGATAATTCCTCTAGAGATGCAAAGATAGATATAAGAACTACTAATGTGAAGGAAATTGAAGGAGAAAATAAGCTTGTAGAAGATAAAAATAATAATAAGTTAATCTCTAGAAACTCAAGGAAGATGCAGAACACAAAGGGAGTTGATGATGATGGTTTCATAAGGGTGGGAGACTTGAAGAAGCCAAATTCAAGAAGACCACCTCATCCTACACTATAAAGAAATGTTATGACTACGTATTCCTCATTTTTTTGTGGTTACTACTATACTTGTAATCGGTTTGGTCATAGGGCTAGTGAATGTAGAGTTGCACCTAAAAGGAAAACACACTTTGTGACTAGAAATCCACTTTCTCCTCTAATGGATGTAAATGTCATATTCTATAACTGCAATAACTTTGGTCACATAGCTAAACAATAGGTGAGTGCAAGATCATGGGGGTCCAAAAAGGGTTGATATGACAAAAACTTGACTAATGATTTTTTTAATCCAAATTTGATTAAATGAAAAGGGTTTATTGTGAAAATTTACAACTTCCCACCAATATAAGATATGCCTTATTTTAATTTTAATATATCTATAATTATCATAAATATCTTGTACATGAATTATGACTAAAGTGCTAACTGATAGGTTGATTGAAAAAAATCTATAATTCTCAAACGAATTTACATTTTTCAAATCCAAAAGATGTAGCAAATTCTATGCTTCCCATATTATAGGATAAAAAATAAGTGAACTTCATAATTTTTTGACCAAGTTATGTTGGTTAGACAAAAAAATTTAATATTTTTTAAAATTTATAATAAAAAAATTCATAACTAATTATTTACTTGCCAAAAATTTACAAAAACAATGTGGCACAGCGAGGCATGTATCCTCTACTTATATTGAAAGTTTAAATAATTTTTTTTTTTTACTTGTAATTAGGTTGGTCAGATAGAGACCTACTTTCTATTTTTTCCTAAAAATTTAGTACTATTGCATTGAAATTTCAAATGTTCACCAAATAGATTTACATATTCCAAAAAGGAACTAGTATCTTAGAAACTACATTCAATTTTCTATAAATTTTGTTTTTACATATTTTTCAAAATATGTTAATAACCTATTCAAATTTTTATGTCAAGTTGCCTAGCTCTATTTTCTGAATTTTCATTGCCACTTAAGGGCCTATTTCAAGAACCCCCATAATCCCACAATAACTCCAATGTAGAAAAAACTTTGTAAGACCAATAGTTCCAAATAAAAAGAAAGGCATGTCTCCCAAAGTGAAAAAAGGTTCAAAAGTCTCTGCAAAGAAAAAGATAAGACAAAAAGGAGACCCAAAATGTGTGGAAAGAGAAAGATCAGAAGGCTACACAATTAATGATTGCTTGAACATCTCTCCATTCCAAGAATAAAAATTTGTTGGTAATAGATGGTGGTTTCTCAAAACACATGACTAGAGATAAGAGCAATTTCATCAAACTGAGTATATGTAAGGAAGGATCTGATGAGAAAAATGGATACCTTTTTAGAGATATCACTCTTTTTCCACTTAATCATTCACTAATGTCCTAGGAGTCCCAATTGGATTGACTAACAACCTCACAAGGTGAGTCAATTTATGAATTAAGAAGGACCTAGGAAGGGGTTCTTTGAATTATAAGGGGTTCACCACCAAGCAAATGCTTGGAAAAGACACTTTAACATTCAAATCACAAAAACCTAGTAATGCAAGTCAAATAATGAGTACAAATAAAGAAATTAAGCTATATCAAGTTAGGGTATGTGTACCTTAGAATTCTGGAGATGTGAGGATTTTGGAAATGCAAAGAAGCTATTGAAAAGTGCTATGGAGGACTAAGATGCCCAGAATGGTGTATTAGTCCCACTATTGTTTTTCAGGGCTAATACAGAGTCTTCAAATCTCAGAACTGGATCCTAGAAAATCTTTGAAAATAATCCTAGGAGGACTAAGATGCCCAATATGGCATATTAGTCTATTTCTGAATTTCTAAAAACTCTGAACAAGATCGTAAGCTGTGAGGTTTGCACTAGCTTCCCTTCCAATCTCAGGTTCTGAAACTTTTGAATATAGCCTGTAGGTGAGTTTCCATGAAGATGACAACTTTGAAATGCAATGTCTTTTCACCTTTTTCAACTTTGCACTCCAATTGATCTTCAAGTCTTTGACCTAGATCTACAATCACAAATAGGAAAGATGGAAAAACTTGTTGTTTGTTAGTGAATGGGGGTTTTCCTTGCTCAAACCCTTGTTGGTAATTAAACCTTGAAATGGAATAGAAATAATGAAGGAAATTTTGAATGAACAACATGAAATGCTACAACTCACCAAACCCTTGTAAAGTCTAACAACTTGTGTGAAATGGCTGCAATGGATATCGATCTTGAATGCTTGAAAAATAGGACTTCAATTGTTGTGATTGAATCAAAACCCTACATCACAGATGTTAGCATAGCATATCACATGATGAAAGAAAACTTTTTGATATGATGCTCAAATCTGAAAATAGCTCCAAATGCTTGATAAATATTCTCATGAATGCTCTTCTGAACTCAATTATGCTATGATAAAAGCTCTTATAGAAGACTTGGATTCAAATGAATGAATAAACCTTGTATTTATAATTATCTATGCTTAATATCCTAAAATTACATCACAACAAGATGACATATGAATTCATTAAATAAAGGAGGCTAAATCCTGTCCCAATTTGAATTTGAATCCTAAAAAATAAACCAAGGTCGAGTAAGATGCCCTAGGTGGCATCTTTGTCCCAAGGCTCAATTCTCGGGGTACAAACTCTAGAAAGGGACCTATTTTGGGTGTTTTCAATATTAGGGTCCCATGAACCATGCAAGAAAAAGATGCCTCAGGTAGCATTTTAGTCCCAATCCAAAAATCAAGGAAACACAGATAGAAAAATTATATCATCATTTATCATTTGATATTTTTTGATATTTTCCATAAAAATATATAGTTTATCAGGATTATGGATGTAAAATAGGACCAATTAAGCCATAAAGAAGCATAAATAAAGCAAGGAAGACTCAAATAAGTGTGAAAATGAAAGGCTATGCATTTTCCTACACTACATTTAGCCCCCACTTTAGTGAGAGGATGAACTTGCTTCAAACTCACACTAAAGTAGCCAACCACACAATCAAGAGGGGTTCGAACATACCAACATTAGTAAGATAGGATGACAATGATCAAGAGGGACGATCAAGCCCCCAAGATCAAGATCCTATGACAAACCAACATATGCACAAAGGAACACACATGTGAATGATATATGAAGCCATAATCAGATCACCAGCATACACCATAAAGGACAAGAAAAAGGAAAAAGAAAAAGGAAAAAAGGAAAAAAAAATGGATCAAGCTTTGACTGGCCATCCAACATGGTGGATGGGGTCTAGGCTATTTTTCCAAAAGGCTTACAAGTAGAACACGTTGTCCACTATGCAAATAAAACACATGCACACGAGGACTACTAGGAGCTAGTTGTCCACTAGATGAGCCCCAAGGGACCATATTAAAGCCATACCTCCATGACTTTAATAAGGTACAAAAATGAAACAAGAAAGAAGGATGCTCAGAAGGATTTTGCTTAGTTCATGCAAGGTCTCATCTTAGGGAACATTATGCTTAATGTTTCCAAGAGAGAACAAGTCAAAGAACTTTCAGAGGAAATAAAACACAATGACACCAACAAGAAAATGATGCATCACAAAACGAAAATAGCACAATGGAACATGAGTGTCAATGTATGCCCTCACTTTAAAGTAGTTTCTAACACCATTATTGTGAGCAATTGCTTTAAAGTAGAAGAAGACATGAGAGCTTATTCAGAAGGCCCTATGCCAAGTCCTATGTTTTCAATAAGATACATTATGAAAAGGGAATGCCCCCAAAATAGATTATGTCACATGCGATCCAACTTAAGGCATGTCATCCACATCCCAAGCTTACTCTTTACATATAAATGAAGGGTATGTGCAGGATCATGATGGGCCAAAAAGTGGTGATATGATGGTTTTGTGTACGGTATGTGGTTGATGACTTTTTTTTACCCAAAATTGATGAAATGAAAAGGGTATCTAAGGGATATTCTCAGCTTTCCACCAATATAAAATATGCTTTACTTTTAATTTAATAAATAATTATTATTCATTTTCTATTTTAATTATGACTAAAGTCCTAATTGATAGGCTGATTGAGAAACATCTATAGCTTTCAAATGATATCACCTTTTTTGAATCCAACACATGTGTCACATTCTATGCTTCGTATACTATAGGATTAAAAAAAAATTGAATTCCATGAATTTTTCACCAAGTTAAGGTGGTCAGACATACGAGTTTTTACATTTTTTAAAAGTTGTAATAAAAAAATCATAATTAATTATTTACTTGGAAAAAAATTACAGAAAAATATGCATCACATATGGACATGAGTCCTTTACTTATATCCAAAATATTATAAAAAAATATTATCATTTTATTGAGGTTAGGGTGGTCAGACAGACACCTACTTATTTTTTCCCTGAAATTTAAGTACTACTGCATTGAAATTTTGAATTTTCACCAAATAAACTTTTTTTTTTTTAAATAAACCTAGTAGTTTAGAAACTATATTAAATTTTCTATGGATTCTTTTCTTACATATTTTTGAAATAATATAGATAACTTATTCAAATTTTTATGTCAAGTTGACTAACTCTGATTAATTTTTTGCCACTTAAGGGTCTGTTTTTTCCATGATGATCCTGCACATACCCTAAAAGGTGATCAACTAGTTGAAAGAGGAAATGAAAAGTGACATATGAGGACAAGGATACCAAACCCATTTCCCCCACTGAGTGCAGGACAAAGGTGAGCTGAAATGATTGATGAGAAACATGCTAGAGTGAAAATTAATATCAATTAGAGAAATTAGTTGCCCCCACATAAGGAAGAACACCAAACTCCTTAAGATGTTGAATTTTTCTACTCAAAGCCTTACATTCATTAGTATAATGACCATGAATTCTATGATATGCACAAAATGAAGTCTTGTAATAAAATTTCTTTCATGTTCTTGGAGGAAGAGAGATCAAACAATCTTAGAGGAGTCTCGTCAAGATACTCTCTTGTTCAAAAGTTGAGGATGTTGCTTTTATTTTGTGACAAAGACATCTCTTACGTAGCACAAGGTGTCATACTTACACAAGGATCTTTAGATTCCAAGATTTTTTTCTCTCCTTTACTAGAGGGTGTAAAATCTAATGAATTCAAATTGTAAGTGTTTTGTGAGATGACATTTACATTGAGGATTTCTTTGTTTATTTTGTTTCTTACAAAGGATAAAAATGAAGATCACTAGTGTCTATCAGTTCAGGAAGCACCACTATTAAAGTTGGCTTAGAAGGATGTTTTGTGATAGTGTTGATATTAATTGAAGGCATGTTTGTGGCTTTTGTGGGACAATAACCAAGACTGCTAGTCTTTTCTTGTGTGTGAGGTTCTATAGGGATGTAGATACCTTGTTCTCTAGCACCACATCATTTTCCACTATATCCAAGTTGTTTCATAAGCTCATTACCTTTTCCATAAACCTTCTTCATGTCTTTTGGATTCAATGGTTGCTCATGATTAAGTTCATCAAAGTTTGTTGTGTAATTTTTTTTCTTCTAAAGTGGTTAAGGTGGATGCTTTCAAAGGGTTATTTGAATTATGTGTTGACATTACCTTTGTTTCTTTTCCCTTGTATGAATCTTTGTGTATGATTTTGTATTTTACCATGAATGTATGTTTGAAATCTAAGGAACCCTAATCATATTCTAATAGCTTTGTGACTTCCTCAATGTGTTTTTCTTTGTCTTTCTATTGGACAGTTCCACTTGTGTCATTGATGTTAATGTGTTCAAGGGATCAACTTCAATTATATAAACTTTGTTGTTGTAGACTTATTTTATTATACGACAAAGGGTAGAGGGAACATAATTCATCTCATGAATCCATGGTCTGCCTAAAAGAAGATTATACAAAAGATCATGAGGCATAACATTAATAGGGGCTTGTAAGGTAGCCTTTCAAATCGTAATAGGTAAAGTTATCACTCTAAGTGACTTCTTTCCCACATTGTCAAATATCTTAATAGATAAAGAGTTAGGTTGAATTTTTGATTTATCAACACTAAGTTTATCCAGAAGGCTTCCACTACACATATTTAAGGCTAAGTCATTGTCAACAAGAGTTTTATTTATCCCTTTGGTATTGTATTGCATGATGATCATTAAAGCATCATATAATTTTTGCACTTCCAAATTAGGGAGTTCACTTTGGTGGAAAATAATGTCAACATTTATCCCTTGAATCATGGATACTATGTCATTCAGGTTTGCACTAGAGGGAACCACAACTTGTTGTAAGGCTATTTGAAGCATGGTGTGATAATTAGGTGAATTCTGAATCAAGTCCCAAAGGGATATCTTTGTAGGAGTATTCTTAAGCTGTTCAACAAGATCATACTCCTTTCCACTTTGTGGAGGAAAATGAGGGGCACTAGGCATGATAATATTAGGGAAAGGGAGGGATGTTGAAGTGGTTTGTCCTGGTTCTGGATTGTTCCTAGCATTGTAAGTATGAGCAATTATATTGTAACTTAGTTGCTATAAAACATTGTTCTTAGGTGGTCCAAGGATAAGGACAGGTTTGTTTTGAACTTGTGGTTTTTGCGAGAGTGGATAAAGGATAAGTTTGGGATCGAGAGAATAATCCAAGGGATATCTGATGTGTATAACCTCAAAATAATTATCATTATTTTCATGATCTCTTATTGAAGAGGAGTCTAAGGTTACTGCATCATCTTCATATAAGCAATTACTATTGTCAATGTGCTCATTTTCTTCCATTGTTATATCTTCCCTAGTAGGAGAGTGTTTAGGACAACTAAAAACAAAATGTTCTTGACATTCAAAGGTTGGTTCTTCTAAAATGACTTCATCATGCGTAGGGAAGTTATCAATGGTTAGATTCTCTTGTTTATCAATAGTGGGGATATTAGGAAAAGGCTCTATTTGATTGTACTTTCTCTCTAACATCTCATTCTCTTGTTCTATAGCATCTACTCTAGTAGGAGAGCTTGTAAGATGTTCATCACATTCCATGGTTAGATTTTGTAAAGTAGCTTCATCACAAGTAGGGGAGGAATTAAGAGGACAACTATGATTACCAAATAGATTGTTCCAAATGGAAAGAGCATTAGGGAATGGAGGAACAAGATTCTCATGACTCTCGATAGGTTCATCTTCTAACACCAACCTATCCTCTTTGTATCTAGGGGGCTATCAGGAGAAGGAAAATTATGGTTATCTATGATATCATCTTCTTTCACTAAAATATCACCACAATCAAGGGATGAATGGAGACTAGGTAAGGTGATGTTTAGAAATGTTTTTATGATCTCATCTTCTTATTTTCTAATGTCTTCCAAAGGGAGGGGGAGGATAGGGACAATCAAAACTCTCAATTCTTGTATCTTCTTTCACTAAGATAACTTTTTCACTAATAGGAGAGGTATCGGGAGAAGAACAAGTATGATTGTTATGATTGTCTACACTATTGTTCTCACCAATGGGCAATGTAATATTAAGGATTGTGTCAATGGTTTGATGATTAACATGTTTCTTAGTGACCTCATTGGTGTAATCTAAATTGAACTCATAAGAGGGGATGTTGTACTTATGCAATCCATTTGTAATCATATCAAAGCCATATCTCTTGAAAGAAAACCTATTATAATGTAAAAGTAAAGAAAGCGCAATGCAATAACGTAAAGTGAAATGTTTAAATGTAATTGTTAGATGTGAAGCAAGGTAATTTGTTGATTATAGTATGCAATGATTTGAAAGATGAAATGTTGTAAATCAAAATTTGGAATTGAGTAATGCATGAAATGAAGAACATTAAGCTAGATTTAGTAAAATGCATGAAACAGAAAGTCAATCCAATTATATGAATAACCAATGCCAAGAAACAAAAGCACATAAATGCTAATTTAGTTCTTGAAAAATACAATATGAAATTCCATAGGAACTAAGACACTAGGGAGGGTTTCTTAGTCCTCCTAATGAAATTTGAAGGTTTTAGAAGTTGAAAAAAATATTAAAAAAACACTCAAACAATGTATTGCAATAGAAAACGAGAGAGGGACTAAGATGCCACTAAGGGTGTTTTAGTCCTAGTAAGGGTTTTTTGCAAAAAATCAAACAATTCTAGATTGATAACAGTGTTCCCAAGTTTCCTACCCAGGTACCTGATGATTGGAAACAAAAAATTGTGCAAATGAATACCAAAAATTTAGTAACTAGTGACAACAAATTGGTTGCAAAAGTGAACGCAATTTTTTCAATTTTGAATGTAATAACAATGTTTCTAAATATAATTAGGACGATGAACAATGCAATTTTTAGTTTTTCAATGAGATAGAATGATGTAAGAAAGAAAAAATGCAACCTATATACACTTTCACTAATGCAAATATGAGAAACCCTAGATGCACTTTTACTAAATATGAGAGGTTACCATAGATGCAATTTCACTAACGGAATATGCAATGCAAGAATTAATGCAACCTAGATCTAGGATTTTAATGGAATCCAAATAAAAAAAATGAATGTTCCAAAATTTTGCGATCACCAAAGTGATGAGGAGAAAATGTATACCTTTTCAGATATATCACTCTTTTTCCACTCAATCATTCACTAATGTCCTAGGAGTCCCAATTGGATTGAGTAACAACCTCACAAGGTGAGTCAATTTCCTAATTAGGAAGGAACTAGGAAGGGGTTATTTGAATTCTAAGGGATTCACCACCAAGCAGATGCTTGGAAAAGACACTTTAACATTAAAATCACAAAAACCTAGTAATGCAAGTCAAATAATGAGTACAAATGATGAAATTAAGCTGTACCAAGTTAGGGTATGTGTACCTAGGAATTATGGAGATGTTGTGAGGATTCCAAAAATGAAAAGAAGTTGTCAAAAAGTGTTATGGAGGAATAAGATGCCTAGAATGGTGTATTAGTCCTACTGATATTTTTTGGGGCCTATATGAAGTCTTCAAATCTCAGATCCATATCTTGGAAAATATCTAAAAAATAACCCTGGGAGGACTAAGACGCCCAAAGATGGCATATTAGTCCTGTTCTAAATTTCTTCAAACTCTGAAGAAGATCTTGAGCTTTGAAGTCTGCACTAGCTTCCCTTCTGATCTCAGGTTCTGAAACTTCTGAATATGGCATGTAGGTGATTTTTCGTGAAGATGATAACTTTGCAATCCAAGTGATCTTCAAGTCTTTGACCTAGATCTACAATCACAAATAGGAAAGATGCTAAAACTTGCTTTTTGTTAGTGAATAGGGGTTTTCCTTGGTCAAACCCCTTGTTGGTAATTAAACCTTGAAATGGAATAGCAATAATGAAGGAAATGGTGAATGAACAACATGCAATGCTACAACTCACCAGACCCTTGTAAATTCTACAAACCTATGTGAAATGGTTGCAATGGATATGGATCTTGAATGCTTGAATGATAGGACTTAAATTGCTTTGCTTGAATCAAAACCCTACATCACAAATGTTAGCACAACAACGCACATGATGAAAGAAAACTCTTTGATATGATGCTTGAATCCAAAAAATGGCTCCAACTGCTTGATAAATCTTCTCTTGAATGCTCTTGTGAATTCAATTATGCTATGATTAAATCTCTCACAAAATACTTGGATTGAATTGAATGAATGAACCTTGTATTTATACTTATCTATGCTTAATATCCTAAAATTACATCACAACAAGCTGACATATGAATTCATTAAATAAAGGAGGCTAAATCCTACCCAAATTTGAAATTGAATCCCAAAAATAAGCCAAGGAGAACTAAGACACCCTAGGTGACATCTTAGTCCCAAGGCTCAATTTTTCGGGGCATAGACTCCAAAAAGGGGCCTATTTTGGTTGTTTTCAATATCAGGGTCCCAAGACCCATGGAGGACAAAGACGCCCTAGGTGGCATTTTACTCCTAGTCCACAAATCAGGGACATAGAAATAGAAACATTAAATCATTATTTATCATTTGATATTTGTTAAAATTTTCCATAAAAATGTATAGTTTATTATGCTTGTGTATGCAAAATAAGACCAATTAATCCATAAAGAAGCATAAATAAAGTAAGGCAGGCCCAAACAAGTGTGAAAATGCAAGGGTATGCATTTTCCTACACTATAGGATCTATCAATTTGGGAGACAATACTATAACTAAAATCTATGGTAAAGGAAATCTAAGCATAAATGGAAAATATCCTACACATGATGTCCTTTATGTTGAAGGATTAAAACATAATCTTCTAAGTGTCAGCCAAATGTGTGACAATAGATACCAAGTCACATTTAATGCAAAAGTTTTTAAGATAAGGAAATCTAGGAGATTAGTTGTAGAAGCTTAAAGAATTGAAAGAAATATTTATTATCTAAGTGAAGTGAATGGTAATAGTAGTCTAATGGGACAAGTTAATGAAATTTGGTTATGACATAGAAGAATGGGCCATGTCAACATTGATAACCTAGTAAAAGTGAGGAAGAAGCTTGTCAGCAACATGCCTAAGATAACCAAACCTACAAACACCATTTTCAAGGAATGTCACCAAGCCAAAAAAAAAGGGTCAAATTTCAAATAAAAGAGTATGAAAATACAAAGCCTTTGGAGTTCGTAAATATTGATCTTTGTCATTCCACAAAGACAAGAGGATTGAAAGGAAAAATGTACTATTATGTGGTTTCAGAACACGCCCCAAGGATGTTAGGCTTGGGGACTCAAGTTGAAAAATCATTGCTTCTAGAAGTTACTAGTTGGCCAATGGCCTTAAAAGGTAAGAATAAGGGAGGTTGGAAATTTTAAAATGATTCATGTTAAATTGCACTAGGCATCGAGAATCTGAGTAGGTGGGTTTTTAAGAAGTTTGGATCCAGGTGAATGACCAGGATGAGTTCTTTGAGGAAGTTGTACATGTTTTTGTAGTTGTGAGTTAAAATCCTATGGGTATGAAAGGTTGGTAAAAGGAAGAGGTGGGGTTTTACAGTTTGTTCTAGGAAAATGTAGTACACTAGCTAGATAGGTTTTAAAGGAAGCCAAGAAATAAGGTGCTAGGTACTTAGGTACTCGGGTAAACTATAAATTTGAAAAAAATATTAAACATGCCACTCAACTCTACCTAAGTGCATCAAGTTTCCAAAAATCCACTTTAAGTTGATGATTTCATGAAAATGTCAAAGAATATTTTTCTTAGACTAGTTTTTTGAAGGAACTAATGTTAAGGAGTGCTTTATTTATAATAATGTTCCTATTAATAGTTAAAAGGGAATTAACACATAAAATTTTATTTGTAGGGGGAATAGGTTGTTTGACAAGGTTTGGGTATGGATGGTTAGACAAATTTGGGAAATTTGTGAGAATATCCAACAACGTTGCCTAGGATGAGCCATGTATTTTTGGAACTCACATGTAGAAGAAGTGTATGGTGAGAGAACGTGTGTAATTGGGGAACTAGAGCTCTAAGTCTTGCCTGAGGGATGAGTATGGCATCAAGTTTTGGAGTGTTACACTAACATGCATATTCCTTAAAGCAATAGATTGAAGGAAGGAACACAAGGCTAATAGATTAAAATTTCTATATCCACTTGATCACTCTAAATATCTAGCTAGTTCCTATATTTTTTTTTAGGGTTTAGTTGGTGACCTTCTTAATCAAGTTTGATATTTTGATTGTGTTTTAAGACCTATGTCTAGAAAGTTATAATTGTTGAAGAAAGTTAAAATATATACTAACGTATTCCAGAAGATTCTTGTGCCAACTACCATGTGCTACATGCTACTCTATGATTCATTCCTTGGATTCTCTTTCATGTGCTCTGTTAAAACTCCATGGTTTCCTTTTTTTTATAAAAGGTCAGGAGTTGTTCAAGTTTTAGAGTTAAGTTCAAAATTTATAGAATTATGGAGATTTAAAATTGGAACTCTTGCCAATTTTATTTCCTTTTCCTAATTCTTGTACTATTCCAACATAAGAACTTAGATGCTCCATTTGAAACTAATTAATATAAAATCCATTTTGAAGTTATCTCCTGATACCAAATCTCACGTAGATGATTGCTTATTCTCATGTCATGCCCCCCTCCCCCAAATCACCACCTAAAAATAATCACAACTAAACAATACACACGCACAATTTTATTTTTCAAATGTGTATAAACAGTAATAGTTACTAAACACACGCAAACATAGTAACATACTAATAATAAGGTTAATATAAAATTTACTTAATCTA
This sequence comes from Sequoia sempervirens, assembly GCA_007258455.2. NCBI lineage: Eukaryota > Viridiplantae > Streptophyta > Pinopsida > Cupressales > Cupressaceae > Sequoia > Sequoia sempervirens. The sequence goes on along the minus strand of VDFB02256132.1, from coordinate 168,556,126 downwards.
TAATTGATGACATCAAGTTCATGATGTCATCCATCACTTAAACTACCCTTTAAATATACTCAGTGTTCCAAATTGGCAATCTTAAATCTTTTCCTAGGTATTTTAAAGTAAAGCAATTAGATGCTCTTATAAATTTGATGAGTTGAAGAACTAAAAAAAAGTACTAATTTCCTCTTTTATATGTACACTTATTCCCTAGTTGGTAAAAAAATAAAAAATTATATATGTGTGTGTATAATTACACACTAATAACTTGACTATAAATAATTGTGAATGTTACAGTAAACAAACTTACACAAAATAACTGTGTCAAAACAAAATTATAAGTAAATGGAAACAATTTATCAGCCCTACCATGAACACCAATCTAAGAATTATCTAGATGTTAATCAAATCTCTTAACAATAGGATAAATTTAATTTTGAGTCCCAACTAGTAGTTGACGTTTATTGGTTTTTTTTATTAAGTAGTTCCCTATCCGTGTTTTAAAGTGAATTATTTTGTTTTAAATTCATGAGCCACTATTTCACGAGTTCACTTGATTTTATTTTTATTTCTCTTTAGGCAAGTCTTAAGTATGTGAACACTAAGTTTTAAACGCTATGATGCATGCTAAATTTCTATTTAATAATTTAAATTGTAATTTAAAAACCTCTCAACTTGGAAATCTTTTAACAAAAAATTAATCTTTGTAATACTGTACCCTTTAATAGCAATAAATTAGTTATTAAGCCTTGTATTTAACTTCCCAATGAAGAATTCACAAATATAAGGATTAATGAAGGCTAATTAGATGTAAAAATTACAAGTATTAATTAACTTTATTTCACAAATACATAAAATGATTTTTTGATTTTCGGCATGTAATATTCCTTTTAATTAGCCCGCACGGCCCATTGATTTCGGGTTTGACTCCACTCTCGGGATTATCTGGTGGAATGACTAGCGGGCGGTTGCTTCCACCCGCAAAGGACTAGTCTCGCCTCAGCTCACCTCTCTCGAACCCCAACTTGGCATTCAGTAAGCCCAAGGCAAGGCCAGGGAGACTCTGGGCTGGGTCGCAGGATACCTCTGTAGTTACAAGAAAAACAAAACAAAAAATATTTTTTTAAAAACAATATATATATTCCTTTTAATTAATAACTAATTGCAACTAAATTTTTATTTTACATAATTTCTATTCAAATTTTAGTTAGTGGTTTGTATTTATTTTTTTTGCAGATGGAAAGGGAACAATACATGCATCTATAAATTTCAATTGAATCTAAATATTTACTTTTATTCTCTTCAGATCAAATCTCTAAGGTAATTGAAAAATGCTACTAAATTTTTAATCCTTGCATTAGTTTTTATTTCCTTATTTTTTATTCTTTATAGTTTGGAAACTTTTGACTATGATACCAATCTATTCGATCATGATTCTTAATGCCTCTCTACCAGTCTATTCTTGCTAGGAAGGGGTGCAACAATATGGAAAATAGTGTTGTGTTGTGACAAAATGAAGGACAAAACATGAAATAACAAAACATGGTGGACAAAGATAGCATAAAATGACATACATAAATTTAATATTCATGCATTCATTTTCATATATTCCTTTTCACTTCAAAATTACAAATTTACAAAGTGCTTGCTCTATTTACACTACAAAATAAAACATAAAGAATTTGGACTATTGTCCTTGATACAATGGTGATACACTCACACCTATACTGTTGCTTACTACAGTGCTAAAACTGCTATTGTTAAACTGTTGCTCTACTATAACTTCTTGGTATGTCTGATAAACATTCCATTATGTTGTTTCCTTGTTCTATGTTGAATATTCCTTTTGTTGCTACAAGGTTTCCACAAAATACAAAAAACTAAAAATTAACTTCTAAAACCAATGGTTGCAATCTTCTCTTTTTTTTGCATATACTAGCTCAAAAAATGAGCACTTGATTTCAAATTCAAAATCACCTAGCATATTAATTTTTGTAGATTCAAAAAGAAGTTTCCAAGTCTACGTGGGGGTAGGTAGAAAAGGTTTTCTAACTCAGATTAATATATTCTAACACTCCCCCTTAATCTGAAGTCAGGTATCATTTTGTTTTTTCCTTTTGGAGTTGATTTCCAAAGTTGTCCACGATGCTAAGCCTATCTCCTAGGTGTTCAAATTTGTCTTTTGGTAGTTCCTTTGTGAAAATACTAGCAAACTATTCTTCAAATCTACAAAATTGCAATTCAATCTCACCTTGTTCCACCAGCGCCCTTATAAAACGATATCGAATCTCGATGTGTTTGTTGTGTCCATGGAAGACTGGATTCTTTGTTAGAGCTATTGAGGAAACATTGTCATAGTGTATGACTATGTTGTCTTCTTGTTGTTCCTTCAAATATGTAAGGATTCTCCTCAACCAAATAGTCTCAGACACGCTACTACATTTGCTACAATCTACTTAGCTTTTGTTGTTCTGAGAGAGACAATAGGTTGCTTCTTGGATGCCCATGAAATTGCACCCGATCCCATGTGGAACACATATCCCAATGTGCTCTTCCTATCATCTACATTTCCTTCCCAATCACTATCCATGAATCCAACTAACTTGAACACATTTGATGCACCATACAAAATTCCATAACTTGTTGTTCCATTCACATACCTCGGGATCCTCTTTCCTACTTGACATTGTGTGTCCTTATGTTTTTCCATGAACCTAGAAATAAAACTTATTGCATACATCAAATTAGGCCTAGTTGATGCCAAGTACATCAAACTTCCAACCATGCTTTTGTAGAGGATTGGGTTCACATCATTGATGTTGTCTTCTTTGTGCATTTTCTAACCTGTTGCTATTGGTGTTGGTGCAAGTTTGTTATTTTGCATTTTGAACCTCCTCAAAATCTATTTGGAATAGTTAGTCTATAAAATGAATATCCCATGCTTAGCTTGCTAAACTTCTATCCCAAGAAAATAATTCAACAAACTCAAATCCATCATCTCAAATTCATTCTTCATCACTTCTTTGAAATTAGCAATCAACTATGACTGTTTCCAATAAAAATCATATCATCTACATACAAAACAACAATTAAAATGTTACTTTGATGTAGAGTGTGAGCTCACTGCTACTTTTGTTGAAGTGGTTTCTCATTAAATATGCTCATCTATCATGTTGTACCATGCTCAAGGTGCTTGTTTCAGCCCATAAAGAGCTTTTTGAAGCCTATATACCTACACCATAGAAATATGGCCCATTGTCATTTTCATGGTCTTTTAGGTCTTTCTTCATGATGCTTGGTCCATTTTTCTTTGATTTAATGTGCAATGTGGCTTGAACACTCACATTTATGTCCTCAAAATTCAAAATATGGTGTCTTGTGAAGGTGTTGTAAAAAATTTCTACACTTTTCTAGACCTTATTCATTATAATTCATCTAAAAATCACCTTTTTATCCCTTATCAAGTCTTATTTTGAAGTGTTTTAAAATCTTGTAACAATATTTCAAACTTTTCTAGGAATAATTTCACTATTTACACCTTTCTTATGCTTTATTTGACCCCTTTATGTGCTTATAAGGCTTAATTAAGTGTGTTTTTGAATGTAAACCTAGCAAGCAACATTAAATGCAAGATAGTTCTCGACACCCACATTCAAGTCCAAGGTGGAACCCATTTGCCATGGGTGGAGAATGAGTCCCTGTTGGCTCAAAATTCAAAATATTCCAAATTTTCTTCGGGTTTTTATTTAAAATCACCTTATGTCGGCCTATGATGATGTATCTTCAGGACACTAAGGGACAAATGTCTATAAATAATCCTTTTTACATCCATTTTGACCCCCATTCATCAAGTTCACTTATTCACACATTCATTCAAGTATTCGAGCACTTTGCATCATTCAATCAAGTATTAATCAAGTACTTTGGAGCAGCCATTGTTATAACCTCAAATTTTCTTCAACAAGGGTTTGGTAATTTGATAGAATTTGTATGTTATTTTTTTTATCATTCTCTTACATTTCATTATTTCATTAAGGATTTGATTACCAATGTGGGACTTGACCAAGGAAAATCCCTATAACCTAACCCTTTACCATTTTTCTCCTTTTGCATGTGTGTTTCTTGAATTTTGTATGAAGATTTGACAAGTTATTAGGTGTTGAAAAGAGGAAAATAAGTCAATAAAGTGTTTCAAGTCAACAACAACCTATTTCAAGCGTGGAGAAAACACTTTTTCCATTTTCTGCAAAATTAATTTTGTCAACTCGACAAGCAGTCAATCTTAGATCTGGTAATATAGGATTGGTCCCTGATTTTATAGAATTTTGGGAGAGGAATTATTCACCATTAGTGGTGAATGAGTCCCACTTTAAGGCTAGAAATCCATATTTTTTCAGATTCTTGATCTCGACACTTAGAAACTAATTTCTGATAGTTTTCATCAGAAGTAGGACTGATTCGCCATCTATGGGGAATTAGTCCTACTAGTTACTTTTAGTTATCTCAGTCGACATTCAGAATATTTCAAAATCTTCATTAGACCTCTAGGTGCATTCTAATGTATCCTTCTTCTTCTCTATTTTGTATTTTTTCATACTTAGTTCATGTTTGCATATCACATTGTGTTTTCCAACATTGCATAAATCTTAGGTTTTGCATACATAATTAGTCAAATATATTATCCAATTACACTTAGTTCATTCCATTTAGTCTAAATAACATCATAAATTGCATAATTTCAATGAACCTAGCTAGATCTTTTGAGTAGGGTTTATCTCTCTCCTTTTATGTGAAACATCCTAAGAGCGCAAGAGTAGCCTATAAGCCCTACCCAAAAATCTACAGTTTTTTTTTGGTGAACCTATTTATTGGGCACTTTACATTTATGATTCCAATTGCATATTAAATACTATACTTCATTTACATCAACATTTAATTAGGGTATTGTTTTGTTTTTGCATCCTAGGGTTTCTCAAATTGCATTAGTGAAAAACTCATTTAGATTTCATTTTTGCATTACATATCATTGAAAAATCTAAAAATCTACATCTTCATCAATAATTGGCATGTAAAAAGCATTAGAATCACTTTAAATTTTCTAAAAAACATACAAAAATCTCATAATTGGACTCATTCGCCACCCTGGGCGAATCAGTCCACCTACACATTTTGCACAACATTTTTAAGCATTTTCTAGATACTTCCTACATTACAGTTTTGTATAGTTTCTTTATGTTTTAATTTACAAAATCTTTGTTTTCAGCTATTTCTTGCATCTCAATTTACTTGCATTCATTGTCATCATGGCATTTTCTTTTAATAAGTTTTGGAATCCATTAAAATCCTTGGTAGATATGTCCAATTATGCCTTTGGCTATGACCCTAGTGACTTTGCGCTTCCTCATGCTCCTTCAACTCCTTATGATTGTTGTCCTCACAATGTAGACATAATTGGAGAAGATGATGATATCATGAACAAATTCTTCAATGAATGCCTTGATAACCTAGAATCCAATGTAGCATTTTACCCATCCATGAAGCCACAAGATCTTCCTGTAGTTGCACCTCCTAATCATTTTGCATATTTACATCCTGAAATCAATAAAAGACCTAAAGTTCCTCCATCAAGTGGACCTAGTTCCTCTCAACTAACACATCCTCACCCATTTTATGATCATAAAGTCACAAACACTCCCCTAAACCTTGAAGAAGCATATGTTAAAGGCTTTACTATCCTCAATAAACAAGGCTATGACACAACATAGGAACATGACAATCACCAACTTCTTGAAAAAAAAAACCAACAGAAGAAAACACCACAGAATTAGGATATCAAGATCCTCCTCATCCTGATAGACCTCCTTTTGAATATTGGAAACTTAAAGATGATGGTATAGTGATCTTTGATTCTCCTCCTGACTTAAAAATTCTCCTTCCACGTGACCAACCATTACCTGCTTCTAATGACAAGGATTTTAGGATTTGCATGGGTCCTCTTCCTCCTTCCATTCATGAAAAAGGAGAGTCTATCAAATGAAAACAACCTTACAAATTTAAGAAACTCAAGTTTCCTACGCATCCTCCACCTGAATGTGAAAGGAGACTTCAACTAATTTTAAACAAAGGTCTTATACTTTTTCCATGTATGAATAGGTTGGTCATTCATCCTAAAGATTCTAACATACTATTTTGCAAATATCATCGTGCTCTTGGACATTGAACCAAATAATGTTAGACATTGAAGGAAATATTGAATAAGTATCACTTCACTGACACTGATTTCTTTCCTATTATCCCATAAAAACTAAATCCCCTTATCATGCCATAGTTGTACAATTTTCTATTCTCACTATTGCATGATCCTTCCACATCACTCACCTTGGCTCATTCTTCCCCTACACTTTGTGAGGTGAAAGAAGTTGTTAGCCTTGCCCTTGTAATGTGCACTTGTCTTTGTCTCTTAACTATGTTATTCCTTTTCCGCTTAACTACTTAAGATTGAGAAACCAATAACCTAGTTAATGGTTGACTTACATTTTCATTAATAGCCCCTTTTCACATTTTCCTTTTTTATGTGTGTATTGTGTTCCCCAATATCGTGTGTTTGATGTTCTCTCTCTTTGTACACTTCCTCCATTTTTCCCTCTATTCTTCTATATGTCATGCATTGTCTTTTTCACTTTTTTTTCCCTTTTGGGGATGATGCAAAGTGTTGAGATGCCTTATGTCTCTTCCATGTTGACCCAAGTAGTCCCTTTCCCTTTTTACTTTGTCTTTTTCTGGTGTTTTCCTTTTGGGGATGATACAAGGCATTGAAACTGAAATGTCTCCTTCATGTTAACCCAAAATATTTTCCTTTTCTTTCACCTTTTCATTTTCTTTTCGCTTGTGTTTTCCTTTTGGGGATGACACAAGGCATTCAAACTGTAATTTTTCTTCCATGTTGACCCAAAAAACACTTTTTTTTCTTTGTTTTCACTCTCTTTGTGTCACTCTTCCAATTCTATGTTCTTTGGGGAATGATGCTAGTTCCAAGCTATTTCATAAAAACATTGCAGCAATGAACATATTGACCCCAAATCCATAGATCCCTTATGTGTTTGGTGTGTTCCTTTCTAGGGGGGAACTCCCTTTCTTTTGTTTTATTTTTTTCTTTTACATGAGGCGGCCTCACTCAACAACATATGACTTGGTATAGAGCTTTCTAAGTTGGCTCTCATGTCTTATTTTTCCTTTCCTTCACTACTTTAAAGTAATTGTTCATAGAACGATGTGTAGCAATTTCTTTAAAGTGGGGGGCATACATTGGCATAATTCATTTGCATTCTTGGTTCTTAGTGTATCCTTGTCATTTCATAGTATGTGTTCGTCACCTTTTAGATAACATTGGGTGTGATGTCCTTCATAAGTGTGATCTATCTTAGCATATTACATTCCACTTGTTGGCTTGATGTGACACACTGCATCCCCTAATTTGTGGATATTTTATTCTTTGATTGGTCCTCTTTTGGAGACATTAGACACAATATTCCCTAAGTGACAAACCTCACATAAATTTAACAAGACTCCTTTGAACATCTTTTCCATTTTACACTTTTACATTTTACATTTTACATTTGTGCATTTTTACATTTCACACTTTGCACTTTTTTCCACCTTGCATAATGCAACTTGCATGCCTGTGGTACCTTGCTTTTTGTTCATGGGTTCTAAGCATATGAAACTTTGCTTGTCTCATGAAGCACGAACTAACATTTTCCTTTGTGGCATCTTGTTAAAGTTATCAAGAGGTATAACTTTTATATGGTTGAGCGGGAAGCCCATCCAACGGCATGAATTTCCCCATAGCCACCTTTGTGTTTGTGAGTGCATACCAACTAGTGTATGTATTTTACCTTTTGGGCCTTCTCACTCGGTGGACCACCATGAGCTCTTTCACCCTAGAGTGAGTATGCATTCTCTTTTTCAAAACAAACAACCTAGATCTAATCCACAACTAGTTGGATAAACGATTGAAGCTCAATTCAATTTCCCTTTCACATATGTGTTCCTTTGTTATTATGCTTAGTTTTCCATGGGATCTTAATCCTATGGGCTTGATCATCCCCCTTGATCGTTGTCATTCCATCTTTCTAATGTAAGTGCATTGAGACCTCTCTCTCGATATTCATGACTACTTTAGTGTGAGTTTGAAGCAAGTTCATCCTCTTACTCAAGTGGGGGCTCAATGCACTGTATAAAAAAGTTCTCTTGTCATTTTCATGGTCTTTTAGGTCTTTCTTCATGATGCTTGGTCCATTTTTCTTTGATTTAATGTTACAATGTGGCTTGAACACTCACATTTAGGTCCTTAAAATTCAAAATATGGCATCTCATAAAGGCGTTGTGAAGTGTTGTAAAACATTTCTACACATTTCTAGACTCTATTGATTATAATTCATCTAAAAATCACCTTTTTATCCCTTATCAAGTCCTATTTTGAAGTGTTGTAAAGTCTTGTAACAAGATTTAACGATTTTCTAGGCATAATTTCATTATTTACACCTTTCTTATGATTTATTTGACCCATTTATGCCCTTGTAAGGCTTAATTAAGTGTGTTTTTGAATGTAAACCCATCAAACAACATTCAAGTCCAAGGTGGGACCCATTCGTCATGGGTGGCAAATGAGTCCCTCTTAGCGCAAAATTCAAAATATTTCAAATTTCTTCAAGTTTTTATTTAAAATCACCTTATGTCATCCTATGATGAGGTATCTTCAAGGAACTAAGGCACAAATGTGCATAAATAAGTTTTTTTACATCCATTTTAACCCCCATTCATTAAGTTCACTTATTCACACATTCATTCAAGTATTTAAGCACTTTGCATCATTCAATCAAGCATTAATCAAGTACTTTGGAGCAACCATTGTTATAACTTCAAATCTTATTCAACAAGGGTTTGGTAAGTTGATAGCATTTGCATGTTATTTTTTTATCATTCTCTTACATTTCATTATTTCATTAGGGGGTTTGATTACCAAAGTAGGATTTGACCAAGGAAAATCCCTATAACCTAACCCTTAACCATTTTTCCCCTTTTGCATGTGTGTTTGTAGACTTGTGTATGCATATTTGAAAAGTTATTAGGTTTTGAAAAGTGTACAAGAAGTCAATAAAGTGTTTCAAGTCTATTTCAAGCTTGGAGAGGACATTTTGTCTGTTTTCTATAGAATTAACTTCATCAACCTAACAAGCAGTCAACCTCAGATCTGGTGCTACAAGATTTGTCTGAGATTTCTCAAAATTTTCTGGGGGGAATGATTCACCATCAGTGGTGAATGAGTCCCACCTTCAGGCTGGAAATCTATTTTTTTTTAAATTTTGGATCTCAATACTCAGAAACCAGTTTTTGACAGTTTTCATTAGAAGCATGACTAATTCGCCATCATTGACGAATGAGTCCCACTGGTGATTTTTAGTGATCTCAGTTAGCATTCAAAATATTATAGAATCTTCATCAAACCTCTAGGTGCACTCTGACTCAACCTTCTCATTCTCTATTTTGCATTTGTTCATACTTAGTTCATGTTTGCATATCACATTATGTTTTACAACATTGCATAAATCTTAGGTTTCTAATACATAATCAGTCAAATAGATCATCCAATTTCACTTAGGTCATTCCATTTAGTCTAAATAACATCATACATTGCATAATTTGAGTGAACATAGCTAGATCTTCTGAGTAAGGTTTATCTCTCTCCATTTAGGTGAAACATCTTAAGGTGCGGAAGAGTAGCCTATAAGCTCTACCAAAAAATATTTGGTTCAATACCTTGTCCTCTTGGCTTGGGACTTCATAGCCTAGTGGTTGCTCCACATACACTTCCTCCTTTAGCTCTCCATTCAAGAAGGCTAACTTTACATCCATTTGAAACACCTCACAATGATGTTAGGCTGCAATTTCTATGACTACTTGAACTATTTCTAGCCTTGCAACTAGTGCATAAGTCTCATCATAATCTATAACAAGCTACTATTTGTATCCTTTCACCACTAGCCTTGCCTTATGTCTTTCAATTTTACCTTCTATTGTACACTTGGTCTTATAGATCCACTTCACTCCAATCACTTGTTTACCCTTGGGTAATCAGTCAGCTCCATGTTTGGTTCCTCTCTATAGCTTCCAACTCTTCATCCATGGACTTACACCACTTGTGTTCTTTTACCGCCTCCTCAAGTTTATTTAATCACTATATGAGAATAAAGCAACATATAAATTCTCATTGAAATCAACATGCCTATTGCAGTCATAAATCTCCCTTACACTCTTTTTCTTTCATGGCATCAATGACGCAAGTGTAGGGTTTGAATTGGCTTCTGAGCTATAGCTACTCTAACCTCTGGAGTTGTTGTACTACTAACTATCTGAGCTACTGCTCTACTATACTCTAGAGCTATTACTCTGATGTGTCTATTGAGAGTTGTTCTATTGAACACTGCTAGAGTTGTTGCTTTCTAAGGCTTTGCAGTAGTTTCTCCCTAAGCTGCTACTCTCTTGAGCTCCTTCTAGGTTATTGTCTTCTAGAAATTCCTCATCATCAAGGGGTAGTGTAACTAAAATACTCATGGTGTTTTCCACCATTCCATCCCATGCTTCATTCTCAATAAACACAGCATCCCTACTAATCACTACCTTTTTGATGGGATTGTAAAATTTATAGGCTTTGCCTCTTCACTATAGCCTATGAAAATGCATTTTTTTCCTTTATCATCAAATTTATGCCTATTCTCTTTTGGCTCCAATGCATATGCCACACACCCAAAGATTCTTAGGTGTTCAACACTCCACTTACTGTTTGTCCAAGCTTCTTGTGGAATCCTATCACAAATAGCCTTTGTGGGATTCCTATTCAATATGTAAACAACTGTTGCTATAGCTTCACCCCAAAAAATGTGTGACAACCCTTTTTCTTTCAACATAATTGCTACCATGTCTTGAATGGTTTTGTTTTTCCTTTCTGCCACTCCATTTTGTTGTGGGCTATATCTTGTTATGAATTATTTATGAATGCCCTCACTCCTACAAAAATTCAGAAATTCTTTGGAGATTTACTCTCCCCCTCTATTTGTTCTAAGGGCTTTGATATAGTGTCCACTTTCCTTTTCAACTTCTTCCTTAAACCATTTAAATTTCTTAAAGGATTTCGATTTTTTTTTCAAAAAATAGACCCAAATTTTTCTACTATAATCATCTATGAATGTCATGAAATATGTTTTTCCATCTAAGGTAGGGGTTTTCATGTGTCCACACAAATCTGAGTGCACTAATTCTAATGGTTCTTTTTCTCTCCTAGAGTACCCCGATTGAAAGGGTTTCCTATGCTACTTTACTAAAATGCATGCTTCACATTTTCCATCAGGTTCTACAATGGATGGTAAACCCCTAACCATTCCTTTCGTAGAAAATGAACTTAAACTAGAATAGCTTAAGTGCCCATACCTTAAATTCCAAAGTTTGGATAGGTCTTTGATGACTATTTTGAAAATAGACTATTGTTCCACAATCGATTGTTGTTCTTCTACTATCAACACTAGTGAACATTGCTATTTTTGTCCTTTTGTTGTGTCTGTCACAGACACTATGTGCATTCTAAGAGGAAACATTTTGTTTCTTGTCATTTGCATGACTACCATATCTTTCTTTCTTCCTCCTCTATCAAATATATTTTATTCTCCATTCTCCATCAAGATTCTATAACCATTTTGGACCACTTTTCCAATGCTCAATAGATTATGCTTCATGCCAAGGGCATAATATACATCTTGGATTTGCTACTTCTCACGATTCCTAGTTTGAATGCTGACAACACCTTTTCCAATTATAGGAACCTTCTCATCATTTCCCATTTTGATTTCTATTTTTATATTGTTGTATATGGAGGAAAAAAGGTTCTTGTTACCACTCATGTGGTTGTTGCATCCACTATCTAAATACCAAACTTCATCATTGCTACGCTCAACAAGGTTACAAATAATAAGAACATTGGATTGTTTATCATTTTTTAGATTTGTTCTCATTTACCACATTTGCATTTTGACTCCCATTGTCATGTTGCTTCTTCCTACACTCACTACCATAATGTCCATACTTGTGATAGTAACAACATTGGACATTTATTGTGTCATACGTTTGATTTGAATTGTTATTCTTCTTTTATTTTTGGTTTTTTGATTGTGAGCTGCTTGGCTTCTCTTGGCTATTTGAGTCTCCTCTTCTAGTATTGCTTCTTCCTCCTTCTCTTTGACCTCTATCTCTGTTGTTTCTTCCTCTTCCTTAGCCTCTTCCATTGGTCTAGACTTTGAAAACTTGCTCTAGGGAAGGAGCAAATTTATTCAACCACTGCTCATGGGTTTTTAATGAACCCATCAACTCATCTATAGTCATATGAGACAAATCCTTTACCTCTTCAATGGAAACAACTACATAATCAAAATTAGTAGAGAGATTTCTTAGGATTTTCTCAACAATCCTTTTCGCTTTCATTATTTCTCCATTGAATCTTAGCTGATTTATCAAGGTTGAAACCTTAGTGTGGTAATATGAAATGGACTCATTATCTTTCATTAGTAGAGTCTCAAAATTTCTTCTCAAGAGCTACAACTTTGCTAACCTCACTTTATAAGTCCCCTTGTAACTATTTTGTAATATTTCCCAAGCTATTCTTCAATAGTTTGATGCTACAATACATGGAAAAATAGCCTCACTAAAGGTTGCCTCAATCAAACTGAGGGATTTTGCATCTTTCATCCTAGTTTCTTTCAATTGATTCTTTTGTGCATTTGAGAGGGCTGCATAGGCTATTGGGTCTATTATATCATTAAACCCATTGGTGAACAACTCCCATAGGTCATTTGCTCTCACCACTTTCCATTCTTCTTAGATTTGAGAAGACTAATCAATGTCTAGATAACCTAGGGATTTTCTAAAGACACCCACAAATAAACTAACTACCCAGAAAAAAGTGCTCTAATACCACTTTTTGGTAGACAAGGGTTCAACAATACAGAAAATAGTGTTGTGTTGTGACAAAATGAAGGACAAAACATGAAATAACAAAACACAATAAAGAGATACAAAATAAAATGACACAAAAATTTAATATTCATGCATTTATTTTCATATATTCCTTTTCACTCCAAAATTATAGAGTGCTTGCTCTGTTTACACTACAAAATAAAACATAAACAATTTGGACTATTGTCCAATGCAATGGTGCTAAACTCACACCTATACTGTTGCTTACTACAGTGTTGAAACTATTGTTGTTAAATTGCTACTCTACTATAATTGGTTGCTACGTCTGATAAGCATTCCCTTTTGTTGTCTCCTTCTTCTGTGCTAAATATTCCTTCTATTGTTGTAGGGTCTCCACAAAATACAAAAAACTAAAAAGTAACTTCTAAAACCAACAGTTACATTCTTCTCTTTTGTTTGCATATACTAGCTCAAAAAATGAGCGCTTGATTTCAAATTCAAAATCACCTAGCATATGAATTGTTGCAGATTTAAAAAGAAGTTTCCAAGTCTATGTGGGGGGAGGTAGAAAAAAATTTCTGACCTAGATTAATATATTCCAACATCTGTGAGGATGAATTTCAAATAATTTTGGTGATATAATTCTTGAAAAATGTTGAATATCTAATAAGATAGCATTGTATTAGGGGGAGAAAAGACCATGGATCACAACCGCGTGGATGTTATAGTCATGGCATCTGCCTCTTTGGGCTTCCTACAACTCTTACACATTTTTTTTATTCTTTTTCCTCTCTTTTAAAACTTATGAATTTATTCCAAATTTAATCTATCCTATTTTCCAAATCAATGTTTTCTATTAACAATATCGATCAATTTGTAAATATATCTTTAGATTTTTCATTTTTAGATACTAAAATTTTGTCTTTAAAATAATAATTAAATATTCATACTACATGTGTATATAATTCAATTCTCACTTGCATTTGATAGGATCTACATAAGCTAGTGAATACTACATTCAGCCTTATATGACTTCCACATAATTTACTTATCTACTATAATGAATGGAAAATCTGAATTTTCCCTTTCCTGTAATATAGAAACTTGTTTATCACATTGTGTTTTCAAACATTACACATTTCTTAGATTTTGAATTCATAATCAGTCAATTACATTATTTAGTTGCATTTAGATCATCTCATTTAGTCTTAATAACATCATACATTTCCTAATTTGAGTGAATCACATTGATTTTGAGTGAGGTTTATCTCTCTCCTTTTAGGTGAAACATCCTAATAGTGTAAGAGTAGCCTATAAGCCTCACTCCCAAAAATCTATGGCTCAACTAGTAATGAATCTCTTTGTTCTCAAGAGATTCCCAGGGGGAGAATTTCCCTAAACTACCTAAAGGAACAACGCGAGAGTTATAGAATTAGAAAGAGAAAATCACAAAGGTTTTCTAGATAGATTGATATGCTCTCGATCAAAGAATGGTAGCATGGGTCAAGGATGCTAGCACAGTGCATTGGCATCTACATAGAACAAAAACTAAGTTTATCATAGAGAACAACAAAGTGACTACTAGAAATATGATTACTAAGAACTTCTAGAATGAGATAAAATGATAGAATGTAATAGCATTGAAATAACGTGAAGTAAATGATAATGTTAAAGAGGATGAGAGATAGAAGAATCTCATAAACACTCAAGTAGTGGGGCCTCCAGCTATTAGATATCTTCAACACCTACATGCGTAATATCTGGAGAGAATGTTGGGGCTATAGACGAGTTTTCCTTGGTCAAACCCCCATTTTGTCATTCCCAATTCCATGGACAACTAGATAGATAGAGATAAATAAAGTATGTGATGATTTACAGAAGAAAACCCCACTCGAGGAGGAAAACCTTTATCACAAAATATAGGTGATAAAAGCAATCCTCACACGAGGAGGAGAACCCATATCACAAAATATAGATGCAATAGATAGGGGATGCGTGAAATTTGAAGATGCTCAAGGGCACAAAATAAGCAAGGTATCAACTGTGAGGCTTAAGGAAGACAAAGGGAGGGATAGTTGCAAGAGCCAAGAGAGCTACAAAGACCACTATAAGAACTTGAGAGTGTTGATATAACAAGTTTTATGGAGTTGTACAAGCAAGATAGTAAGAGCAATATGGAATAATGTCCAAGATAGAAGCCAAGGAGGAGAGGAAGCTAGCAAACCAAATGGATAGAAGAGATAACTTTTATAGAGGCAAAATAAGCTTCTTCAATCATTACAAGGTGTCCTAATCCATTACCACTGACAAAAGAGGTTGACACATGGAAAACATGCTCAAAAATGATTGTTTGAATTCCAAAATGTCACGGGACACTAGCACAACATATAGAAATCCAGGTGGTGTGCTAGTTTCTAGACACATTACACTACAAAATGAAAAGAATAGGAAAAGAACAAGGTTTGATGCAAAGATGATGCATGGAGATAGTTGTTGAAAAGGGGTTTTTGATCACCTTGATAGGGAAAATTTTTGATGCAAGGGCTAAAATGTGCCTACAAAAATGCTAGGGGAGTGGACACTAAAGAAGATGAAAGAATGCATGTGAAATTGCAAGGGGTGCAATTTTACAACATTACATGTTTCCCCTACTTTAGCAGGTATATGAATATACACTAATATGCACACTAAAGGAAATATACTAAACATAAATAACATCATAATTCCAAAAGGATATTGTAGAGGAAGCATACAACTCTTCAAACCAAAGAAGCTTGTCACCAGGTTGTACTTGCAAAACAAAAACATTAGATAAGAAAGACCTGCATAAGAAAAAAATGTTAGAACATAAACATCCACTAAATCATGGGGTTAGAACATATAAAACACACACAGTCACAACAAACTAAAGGATTTGACTGAGCAAAGTGAAAGAGACCTCGATGTAAAAGGTTGTCTTATTACTATGCATCATCCCTAAATTAAAAATAATAACACATAGAATAATTCTAAAATGAATAGAAGAATGTAAGGATTAGTTGCTTCAAGAGAAGAATGCACCCAAAAGTTAGGGAAGAAACCAATGTCGAAGAGAGAATGAGCATATACTCAGGATGAAGAAGATACATATCTTCAATCTGGTATACACAATTGAGAAGAAATAGAATTTAAGGGAGATGGAGAAGCTAGAAAAGAATGAAAATTATAAGAGAAATGGCTCCAAATTCCTCAGATCCAAGGAGAGTTGAAAAAATGTGCCATAGATCTGTAGATCTACGAAAGGTGAACAAAAGGCTCTATAGGTAATCTCTCCTATAGAGTTGAAAAAACTACACTAGAGGCCTATAGACCAACTATGAATAGATCCCACAGGATGAAAGTGCTTTATAGGTCCTCATACTTGTAAAGAATGCACCCCAAGTACTCTCTCCTAAGGGAAGCCTGATGTGAGGGGTCTTTGTAGAGTCAGATTGGAAAGAGACTTCACAGGAACACTTGCAAAGAAACATGTTGATCTATAGATAATACATGTTGGAAGACAAAAGGCCATGTAGATAAGAAAGTAGATAGTCATGCAGACAGTCTATAATTTGAAAGCTTTCAAAGAGGTCCCTCAAGAACCCTTCAAAAGAGAAGGGGTCCACGAAAGGGACACACTATTTAAAAAGTGAGGTCTAGTCAAGCTGCCTCCAAGCTAGATGCCATAAAATTCATTTGAGAGAAAGGCTTTCAAAGGGGGTCCCCTCAGGAACCCTTCAAGATAGCAAGGGGCCCACTCAAGGGGAAACTCTAATTAAAATATAGAGAGAAGAGATGTGGTCCTTAGAAAGACACACATTTCTAGAACAAGTTATCACTACCCCCAACAAATAGGGGAGGAGAGCCATGTAAAATACTTAGAAAATACATGATAGAGGTATACCTCGATATCACTTGTCAGGCAAAGAAGAGGTAGGTGTATCAAAAAATAGATGAGTGATGGCATATTAATCATGAAGTTTTCATATTTTATCCTTCAAGGCCTTACATTCACTAGTGGAATGACTAAGAATTTGATGGTATGCAAAGAAATAATTTTTTTCATCATCATGCTTATGAAATTTCTTACATGTAGGAGAAGGAAGAGTAATCAAGTATACTTTAAGAATCCTCAACAAAATATTATCTTGCTTAGATAACTAATGAGGAGTAGGAAGCAACCCTTTCTCTTGTGGAGAAAGACTTAATTGCTTACAAGAAGAAGACATGAAGATAGAAGATAATCATAGATGAATCAATCCAAGAGTGAGGTTGAGCGGGAATCACATCCACATTAAACTATGGTTTTTGTTTATATTGTTCATTTGAGCAACCAAGCCCCAAAATTTTCTTATGAGGAAGGAATTATATATGGACCTAAATTCCTTGTTCATTACGCCCACAACCTTTACACTCATAACCATATTTAGAGACAAGCTTAAAGCCAAGGCCATAATGTGTTAGCAAATCTTGAGAAGGAGGAGGATCTTCATAGAGAGAAATATTCCAACAATGGGGTTCACACTCTTCTACGGGATCACAATCATCCTTCTCTATAGGAATACAAACATTAACCTCTTTAATAGAAGTGTGATCATCTTCCTTATAAGGAGGATCAACACGAAGAACAATACAATTTATGTTCATGTTATCTTGCAATATTGAAGAATAACCATCTTTGATAGTGGGTTTGGATGATGTTATCAGAAGGTTCAAGTGGGTTGGGTTGACTTTTTATTCACAAATGAAGGATTTCATAGAGTCTAGAGAACCCCAATCATCACCAAGACATGCATTTTCTTGGGAAGAGGTAGAAGGATCAAACTTAAGATTTCTTTCTTCAGAAGGATTTTCTTTAGGGACATCTATCTCAAGAGTATCCTTTACAGTAGGTACTACTAGAGTAAACATTGACACATTGGAAGAGACCGAAGGAATAATGGTAGGAACAACTAAAACCTAACTAGCAAATACCATCTCACATAACTGCATAGCCTTAGGGTCATCCTTAACTATGACCACTTGATTATTACAAATGAACTTAATACATTTATGCAACGTAATTTTTAAATGAATCCATGTGGTCTGTCAAGAAGAAAATTATTTGGTAATTTTTCTGACATAACATATACAAGGGTGGGTATAGTAATGGGTCCCAACCTCAAAGGAAGGACTATCATGTGTAGGGCTTGTCGACTGAGATTATCAAACCCATGAATGGAAATAGAAGAAAAATTAAGAGAAGATGAATCGATATCAATCTTAGGCAATAGATTAATGCTACATACATTAATCATTGAATCAGTGTCAATGAGAGCACATCTAATGCTAATAGTATTAATGTTGACTATAATCATTAGAGGGTCTACTTTCTTCTGTACTTCTAGAGGTGGGAGTTCCTATGGATAAAACATAATATTCAACAGATCCACATGAATATGGTCTATCAACACATCAACATCTACTGGCCTAGTAGAAGAGGGAAGGAGGATCTTTTGCAAGGCTTCTTGAAGCATACCTTGGTAAATTTGAGCAGAGTGAAGCAAGTCCCATAGTGACATCTTAGCAAGAGTAACCCGAAGTTTCTTGAAAAGATCATAATCACTAGGTACTTATTTGTAGATTTGGGAGCTTGAGGAAGGATTGGTTGTTTATTCATTCTATCCTTATAATTATGGCCTACTGCTCTATATGAGGGATCCATAGAAAGATCAAGAGAATCATTATCAAATGGGGCACCATAAATAGAAAAAATCCATTTAGGAGAAGGACTAGCTAGAGCTAGATAAATAACTAGTCTCTTAGGCCTTTGAGGGGTAGTAGAGACATAGATTACATTTATAGAATCATCATGTAACTAGTGGAATAATTATTTGAAGAAACGTACTTAGCATCTATCCTTAGAGGATCTGATGTTAGTGAAGCTTCATCATTTACTAATACATTGTCTCTACAAGAGAGTGAATTGGGATAAAGATGAGATTCACCATTCACTAATGCATCATCTCCAGAAGAAAATATATTGGAATGAAGGGTAGCTTCATCATTCATGAATGCATCATCTCAAAAAGAGAGTGCATTGGAATGAATAAAAGGTAGAGTAACATTAAGAAAGGTATCAATTATTTCATCCTCTTGCACCAAAAATATCCTTAGAAGGAATCTTAGGAGAGGGATCAACAAAAAATAATAAGAAAGGAGAGAATAACTCATTTTCACACGTTGTAAGAGAACTTGTTGAAGTTTCTTAACAAAGCTGGAAAGGGATAGAAGGAAGAAAGATTGAAAGTATGTTTTGAAATAGAAATATAGACAAGCCAACTGAAGGAAAGAATATATTGCTATTGACATCATGGGATGGGGTTTGGGGCAACGCTCTGAAATTTTTTGGGGGAAGGATAAATCTTTGATTTCTCCTTTTTTTATATAGGTGTTTTCATGTCAGGTTCACCAAAATGTAGAGAAGGGGGATTCACTACTCATGAGTCTCTTTGTTCTTAATAGATTCCCAAGGGGAGAACTAACCTAAACTACCTCAAGGAACAATGTGAGAGTTATAGAATTAGAAAGAGAAAATCATAGATGTTTTCTAGATAGACAAACATAATCTCATTCAAAGGATAGCAACGTAGGTCAAGGATGACAATGCGGTGCACTGGCATCTCACTTGCATGCTAACATCCATACAAACCAAAAACTGATTTTATCATAGAGAACAACAAAGTGACTACTAGCAATTTGATTACTACGAACTTCAAGAATGCAATAAAATGAAATAATGTAATAGCATTGAGATAAAGTGAATTAAATGATAAAGTTAAAGAGGATGAGAGATAGAAGAAGCTCACAAAAACTCAAGTAGTGGAGCCTCCAAGTAGTAGATATCTTTAACACCTCCATACATAATATCTAGAGAGAATGTTGGTGCTATATAGGGGTTTTCCTCAATCAAACCCTCATTTTGGTGTTCCCACCTCCATGGACAGACAGATAGATAGAGAAAAATAAAGTATACAATGAGTGATAAAATAAAACCCTGCTTGAGGAGGAGAACCCATATCTAAAAATATAGGTGATAAAAGCAATCCTCGCTAGAGAAGGAGAGCCCATATCAAAAAATATAGATGCAATAGATAGGGTATGCGTGAAATCCAGAGATGCTCAAGGGCACAGAATAAGC
The DNA here is from genome assembly GCA_007258455.2 of Sequoia sempervirens. Taxonomy (NCBI): domain Eukaryota; kingdom Viridiplantae; phylum Streptophyta; class Pinopsida; order Cupressales; family Cupressaceae; genus Sequoia; species Sequoia sempervirens. Next base: position 168,535,920 of record VDFB02256132.1, on the reverse strand, counting down.
AAGGTATCAAGTGCAAGGCTTAAGGAATTTAAAGGGAGGGATAGCTACAAGAGCCAAGAGAGCTACAAAGAGCATTGTAAGAGCTTAAGAGTGTTACTGTAACAAGTTGTATGGAGTTGTACAGGAAGGATAGTAAGAACAATATGGAAGAATGTCCAAGATAGAAGCCAAGGAGAAGAAGCTAGCAGACCAAATGTATTGAAGAGGAAATTTAAAGAAAGAAAAGAATCTTCTTTAGTTGTTACAATGCCTCCTAAGCCATTACCACCAAAAAAAGAGGTTGGAAAGTGGAAAACATGCTCAAAAATAGTTGTTTGAATGCCAAAAGGTCATAGGACACTAACAGGAAAAACACAAGGTTTTATGCAAAGCTGACACATGAAGATAGCTGCTAAAAAGGGGTTTTTGAGCACCTTGAGAGGGAAAAATGCTAATGCAGGGGACAAAATGATCCTACACAAATGCTAGGGGAGTGGACACTAAAGAAAATGCAAGAATATATGTGAAATTGGAAGGGGTGCAATTTTATGACATTACAACATCACTTTCTATAAAAAAACATAGACGTGTGGAAATATTCTACTGCAATCCTATTGCAACTTTCTTTTCCAAATTTATTACAAATATTGAATATGCAAGTAAAGTGAATACAATGATAAATTTCACATGGAAACCTCCTTTGAAATTGCATTACAAATTTACCATAGAACTCTAGACACCGAAATACAAAATGCAAGATCAAATAAGAACTTATGTTCTTGTTTTCAACATAATATTTGTTTTATTTTCCACAACTTGTATTCTTTCCAAGACTCGAAGACACCCTTCGTGAAGAAACTTGAAAATAAACTAGTGAGGAAAAACAACTATGTTTTGATGGCTCTCCACCCAACCATAGATTTGATGAACAACGCACCCCTGAGTGAGGGTGTCCACTTAGCAACAACACAACTTACAATACAACATAAATACCAGATACATTACATGGTGCACACACATGAAAATAATGCAGTACAAATCTACCACTTTGGTTTTCCCAAGGGAAACCAAAAAAGGGGGAGTAGGGGCTCAACCAAAAGGGGTGTATAAAGAATGTCATAATGATCACATCCCCACATAACAACCCCATATAAACTCCACACAAGCATCACCATGACAATACACCAATCACCACATCACATCCTCACAACACCCCTTATCCCTCCACTCAAGTATGAAAAATACAAGGGGATTCTCACATCCAGTGAAAAGGAAGGGTACTCATACTGGTGATTTCCATCATCTAAGAGGGATACTCATAGCCCAAAAAGGAAGCCCCTGATTGTGGGAGCCACATCCACCCAATATCCCTATACATTGGAGGACCAAAAGCTCATCTATATAGAGGGGGTCAAATCCCATAAGAACATACACAACAATAATGGAAGCAACACATAATGACAAAGAGAACAAGAGCATTACACATGAAAACCATAGAAAGGTCCTTCAAAATATTTTCCATAAAAGTATGCATACAAGAACAAGAGAGAGGAATACCTTCAAGAGCAATAATCCCAACAATGGATGGATCTTTTTCTCCTCTTCCAAGATCTCTTCCTCCTCTCCAAAATATTTAAAAAGAAATAAAATTTAGAATGAAAAGATAGCAAATTGATATGGTAACCCCTTTCTCTCTATAGGGACGGGGTTATAAAAGGGAAGAAAGAAGTTACTCCCTCCCAACTAACTCAACTACCAAAACTATTTCCCCATTTTCGCCACTTTTACAAAGGGGACATAAAAAGGGCCATAAACACTTTTAAAAAGGAAACAAAAGATAAAAACAAAATCCTAACCCTTATACCTAAGGCATGGGCTATTCCCAAAACATAGAATATACCCAAATTTTTCTACAAAGGCTTTCAAAACTTCATTTTAAATTACAAGGATAATGTTAACACAAGACAAAATAAAAAATATAATACCAACATGGAATAATTTTAACTTAATGTCAAGACTTATGAACCGAGGACTAGGAAAAACACAATATATCAAGACAATAGGTGGCTAAGTGGAACCCTCATATTTATATATGTTGAAACCCCTGCACACTCACAAAATATTTCAGTATGATAGAAATATGTATATGAATGTACATAAAAGTAAATGCATTTAATAATAGTGACATGATCGAATAACCTTCATAAAACATCATATATAATCATCATGATAAAGTGCATAAATCAAAATACATCCAACTTATCATACTAGAACATGACATTCAATAACATCACATCTGAAGTATAATAGATTGTCATCATCAACATCGAAAGTAATAGGAGTACCAAGAACATATAAAAATGAAATGTGCTAGGTACATGATCCAACAGAAGAAACAAGTAGGCACAAGTAGGGGGGCCTCACATCTTCCCCCCCTAAGATTAGGCTTCCTCCTGAAAGTCAAATAAGAATAAAGTGTCTTCATAAGTGCAACATCCTCCCAGGTGATAGAAACCTCATTATATCTATCCCACTACACCTTGACTTGGTCCAATTCTCACCCTCAAAGCACCAAGGTTTTTCATCCTAGCAAACGTATTGGATCCATGGCCAATTTTCAGTCCTCATCCACCTATAAACCATTCCACTCTAGTATGTGAGAGGTATCATGAATGTATCTCCACAAAACAAAGATATGAAAAACATTGTGCACACGAGACAAGCTAGGTGGCAATACTAGATGGTAAGGAATGGGTCCCACATGCTCCAACACCTCAAATGGTCCTACAAAATGGGGAGATAACTTATATCCATTTCTATAATGGATTGGACTCTCATGTGTTCACACCCTCATGAAAACCTTATCTCCAATTGAGAAACTCCAATCCATCATCTTTGCATCCACATACTTATTTTTCCTATCATATGCCTCTTTAAACCGCTGCCTGATCAAAGCCACTCATTGTTCCATTTCTTGGACCAAATCAAGACCAATCACTATCCAATCTTCAATGTGATCCCAACTTAATGGATTCTAGCAAGGTCTACCATATAGAGCTTGGTATGGCAGCATGAACAAAGAATTATGGTGACTATTATTATATGAAAAATCCATCAAGTAAAAATATTCCTCCCGTTTGGATTGATGATCCATTACATACATCTACAACATATCCTCCAATATATGATAGACCCTTTCCATCTGCCCATCTATTTCAATGTGGTAGGCAGTTTTGAAGTTAAGTTGTGTACCTAGAGGTTGTTATAGAGACCTCCAAAAAGATGATGTCAAAACTAAATATCTATAGGATATGATCTTCCAAGGTAGCCCATGAATTCTAACTATATCATTTACAAATACTCATGCCACTATAGTCCTGATTGGAGATAAGTGCACTATCTTGGTCAATTTATCAATTGTTACCATGATATCATCATGTCGCCTGAATGATAGAGGCAATCCCACAATGGATTCCATAGAAACAACATCCCATTTCCACTCTGAGATCTCATGTGGATACAACAAACCTATTGGATGTTGATATTAAGCCTTAACTCTCTGGCATCCCAAACACTTGGTTACAAATTTTGCTATATCTCGTTGCATCCTAGGCCAATGGTAGAGTTTCTTGAGATCACAATGCATCTTCTTGACACCTGGATGAGCTATGAATGGTAACCTATGAGTCTTCTCCAAGGTCACTGGCCAAAGGTTACCCCCTAAAGGTACATAGGTTCTCCCTCGATGGTACAATAACCCATCCTGATCCAGCGAAAACCCTAGGTACTTACCTTCCAAGGGTTACTGGGAACCCAAATACTATTCAACCTCATAATACCATTCATCTCAAGGTAGGAATTATGAAATTTAAGCCTTTAGATTTGAACATAAGGATATGGACATCAATTTCTGCCTATGCTTGGTAAGATCATTGGAAACAACATCTTCCTTACCCTGAATATAGTGGACATCAAAATCATATTTGCATAGAAATTCCATCCATCTTCTTTGGAACACATTTGAATTGGGTTGTGTGAATATGTATTGGAGGCTTCAATGATTGGTATACAACTCAAAATGATGGCCCAAAAGAAAATTCCACCATCGAGTCAATGCATGCACTACTACTGCTAGTCCCAAGTCACCAGTGGGGTAATTAAGTTTGTGGCTTTTAAGCTTATGAGACTGATATGATATTTCTCTACCTTCTTGCATTAGCATAACCCCTATTCCATCTAATGAAGTAGTTGTACAAACTATAAACTCTAGGGCCAGATCAGAAATGAATCAAATAGGTGCACTTGTTAGACATTCCTTGAGAGTTTGGAAAGCGTACTCACACTGTTCTGTCCATATGAACTTTTTCCCTTTTCATTGAAGAGAAGTGATGGGGTGAGCAATCTTGGAGAACCCTTCGACAAAGCATCGGTAATATCATGTGAGCCCCATGAAACTTCTCACTTCTTACACATTGGTGGGGGCTATCAATTCTACTATTGCTTTAATCTTGGATGGAATAATGGATAGACATTCCCTAGAAATGATGTGCCCTAAATACTAGATCTCCTTTTGAAAGAAATAATTTTTTCTAAGCTAGCATATAATTGATGTTTTCTCAAACATTGCAAGACTTGATGGAGGTTTTCTTTATGTTCTTTCACATTCCTTGAATAGATTGGGATGCCATCTAAAAATATCAACACAAATCGATCCAAGAAGGTTATAAAAACATCATTCATCAAGCTCATGAATATTGCTAGGGTATTAGTTAACCCAAAGGGTACAACTATAAACTCATAGTTCCCATATAGCATTTTGAAAGCAATTTTATGGATGTCTGCCTCAATAATCCTTAGCTGGGGATACCTTGATTTGATATCAATCTTCGAAAAGAACTTGGATTCCTTAATTTGATCAAATAAATAATTAGTACTTGGCAAGGGATAATGATTTTTTATTGTTAACTTATTCAATTTCCTATAATCAATGTATAGTATGAGGAACCATCCTTCTTCTTCACAAAAATTACTGGATTGCCCCATGGAGATACACTTGGTCATATGTGGCCCTTCTCCAACAACTCTTCCAATTGTAACTTAAGTTCATTAAATTCTTGTATAGTCATTTCGTGTGGAGTCCTTGACACTGGCTAGGCTCTAGGAACTAAGTCAATATGGAATTCAACTTCATGCTTGGGGGGAAATCCTGACAATTATAATCGAAAGACATAAAAGAAATCCTTAAGTATGGGATGATCATCTAAGGATACCTCCTTCATTCCTTTAGATTCTTCTCACTTGTCCCTAATGGTGATAGTGAACAACTGACAACCTCTCCTCATGCAATGCTTAAGTTACATAGCTGAAATCATTCTTAGTGAAATTGGCCTTTGACTCCCCACTATCATAGCTAGCTAACCCAAATCATCCAAACACTCAACTCTTTTATTTTTACAATCAATATTTGCTTGATCAGAATTGAGCCAATCCATGCCTAAAAGAACATCGTATGACCCCAAAGGGGTAACTATAAGATAAATTATTTTTTGAAAGAAGCAACACCCAAATGACACCCTTCAACCATGGAATCAACAACCACCTTGCTCCTTGAGGCTAACTCATCCTCCCATTTTTCCTGTTGTCTAGCTGACACTAGCTTGGCTCATTCTACCAAGGAAGGAGAAATAAAAGAATATGTGGCCCCTGAATCTATCAAAATATTTGTAGAAATACCATCTATTATACCTGCCATGCCAATTATCATGGCCTAATGATCTACTTGATGATTATCTACTATAGCAAACAACTTGTGAGATTTACCCATGTCACCCATTGTAGACTCTGATGTACTTATTTTATAGCTAACTCCAAATCCCTGTGGGAAATTTCTAGCCAAATGAACTACTCCAATACATACATAATATGGCCCCCATGTATTTATCTGCATTGTGAGGGCCTTGCTAGATTGAGAAGCACTTGGCTTGATGGAACAAATTTTCCCTCCTTTGAAAGAATCCTGAGTATAGTGAGTAGTGGACGGTCCTACACCTTGATTCTATGGACATTGACCCCTTCTAGGCCCTTGAGTATGCCATAGCCTATTTTAGGCCCCTTGTTGACCCTAATTTGATCTTTTTCTTGATCCCCATTGTTGTTGTTGTTGTTTCCTTTTATTATTTTTATTTTGTTTAGTTCCACCTCATTTGGGGCAAGGGAGGCCTATGAAATACTTTCTTAGGTTGGGTTTGATTTTGGTTTCTAAACTAATCTTGAGCATCCTGAGCCTTCCCATGTACTTCTGCTATTAAGGCTTCCTCTACTACAACTTTTAAGGTTTCAAGTTCTGCCATCCTTACAGATCTAGATATGCTTGGGTTTAGTTCTCTAACAAAATGATTGACCATTAACTTCTCATCTTGAATGTAGTCCACATATTGAATCAACTTTAGAAAATTTAGTTCATATTGACTAACTATAAGACCTTTATGTTGTAGGTCATGGAACTCATCTATCTTGTTTTGCCTATAGTGCTTTGAAATGTAGCATTCCTAGAAATTCTCCAAAAATACATCCCAAGTTAGAGTTTCTAAAACCAAGTGGTGTTTCTGCTTCTCTTACCTCTACCAAGTAGAAGCATTTCCCCTTAATTCAAGAATTTCAAAGTGTGCCTTAACATTACTACCATATGTGCTCAACCAAATGCATCTTTCCAAGTTAAGTAGCCAAGCTTCTACCTCACTTGTGGTGGTGGATCTAAAAAATATGGATAGTTTGAGATGCAACAAACCTCTACTTTTCTTGGACCCTATATCCGGATGTCCCCTTGGCCAATACCCCATCTCCTAGTAAGGTGTATAATGTACACAGGATTAGGCTTTATCATAAACCAACATCAAAAGAAGAGTTTGCAACTAAAATTCAATCAAGGATTAATTTATTTACCAAGGAATAATTTTCTTCTTTAGGTGAAGTATCTTGTTCTTATTACTATTTGGTTTCCATGAATAAAGAGGGTAAATTGAAAACTAGAAATGGCAGTTTACCTTCCAAAAAATTATTCGAAAAAATTTGAAAATTTTAATAATAATGATAATATTTTTTTTCTAATCTTCTTGTCTCTTGTAGGTACAGGTTTCGATAGATTCTGATGGCTCCTCACAGAACTAGAAAGATCCTGATGGCTCCTAATCACATCAAAAATCAATTATTTAATGAAAGCGTTGATTAAATATTCAAATTAATTTAGCTCTCGATGGCTCCTAATTGCTCTTGATTAGTTGTTCTCAATATTTTAAAGAAGACCTTGAGAGGAAGACTTCTGATAGCTCTAAGTTAATAATGACCAGTTGATACAATTCACAAACATTTAAAAATAGAGGAATTAATATAGTTAGAAGCTTTCAGCTTCATTATTTTGCTAACTTGTTTGTTGACTATGTAGGTATAGGTTCATTTGATATTCCATATTTTCATGGTTTGACATTATAGCTTGTGGAGAAAAGTGGGATCCCACAAGGGTTGACCCCAACATGCTACCATTTTTAATTTTAAAGGGACAAGCACGTAAATGCATTGCATTTATCAACTGTGATTGAGTGCACTATACAATCTAGTGAACTCTGACAGATTTTTTTTTTTAAATAGCAAAGGCTATTCCAGCTTACTCTACCATCAAATATATCATCTGTCAACATCAACGTCATTTCACACTATCTAGATGTAGGCATTTATATGATGTATTTATTTTCGAGAGTTTAAATGCATTAAATTATTTATCATAAAGTTATTATAGAGGTCATATCATCATGTTAAACACCAAGTGTAATTTATTAAGTAGTTAGAATATGAGGTGACATTACTTGCTTAGTTTTCAAGTAATTATTATGAATTATTGGTTTAGAAAAAGTGAGCACTATGACAAGATCAATGAATGTACTTTCACCACCTTTCGTTAGCAAACTTAAAAAAAAGATCATTGGTGAGAAGTTCCAAGCATGCGAAGCGTACTTCATAGCAACTAAACATAATGGTGGATAAAGGGAATTTAATGTCTAAGTGGAAGTAGTTATGAGCTATTTCAAATTCATGTGAAAAATAAAAAATTTCATTGTCATTTATGCAATATTGCCATTTTTGCATTTTCTCCTAACTAAAATTGTTCCTAAATTTCTCAAGTTCCCAATCTATCAAAAATGGGTTACAAGAGAATGGCTAAGCCAAAAGAGGCTATAATACATAGTGAAACCATAAGATGGTTGCAACATTTGGGTTGGTTAGACCTCATTCTCAAATATGAAGGGTATGAGTGGGATGTGATTCAAGAATTTTTTAGGAATTTTGACATAAAACTCATGATGTTAAGAGGAGAAGCTATTGAGGAGTCTACAACCATCATTAGTGCATTATCTAGAATTCCTGCAAAAGGAGAAATTGGGAAACGAGGTCAACATGATTTAAAGGAGCTTCTAGAAATATTCCATCTTGACCCTGAGCTTTTACCACTTTCCAAATCCACAAAGGGAAGAATAAGGGAATTGAGTGAGAAAGCCTCCAAGAACCCTAGTCATCAATTTCCCATTGCTTAATGAAATACTTTACCTGGAAAGGCTAATCTACTATAGTTTTAGGGTCAACTCTTTAGCTATTGATTCATATTTGTCATGGGGAAGCTAAGCCATAGGTAAGGGTAAATCTACCTGCATTTTGGCTTTCATAAATTAGTGATATGACAATGAAATGTAAAGAAAAAAAGAGTAGAATAACACATCATGGGTTAATGCATTTAATTGTTAAGAACCATTTTATGCAAAAACCAAATGGTGAGGAGAGATGGAGAAATTTTTTATGAATACTAAGGGTGATGGTTCTAGAAAATATAAAACCCCTATAAGTAGTACTTTGAAAGTAGACAAGAAAAAGAGCTCAAAGAAAGTTGGAGATAAACCTATAGGGAGGCCGCAAAAACAAGATTTCAAGGAGGTAGAACCTTAAAGAAAAAGAAAAGAAATAGAAATAGAAACCTCATAAGAGAATAAAACTAAAGAAGAAAGCAATAAAAAATAAAAAGAGGATTGCGAAGAAATTAAATTTGAAAAAGTGGAAAAAAGGTTAAAAACTTGAAAAGCCTGAGGAGAAAGAAAAGTTAAAGAAAGGAAGAAAGAGAAAAGCTCAAAAATCTCCTATAATTCAAATTGAGGAATTTGAGGCAGAAGAACCTGAAAAAGGAGAGGAAGATTGTTGATCACTAGGAAACAACTCCCTAGAATTATTTTCTAGTTCTCCTATTGAAGAAACTTCTATTCCAAGTCCTACTTTTTAAGAAGAAAGCAAATTTGTTGCTCAAGAATATCTTTTCAAACCCCCTATTGTCTCCATTATTGTATGTGAAAAATAAGATGAGCTCCAAATTCATAATGCTACCACTAGTTCTCCAACCCAACTCAGTGAACAAACAAAGGAAATATCTATCCATGGAGAGGGAAAACAACTCTTAGAATAGCAGGAAGAGTCTAATGATAATTTAAACCAGAGGAAAGATGAAGAACAAGAAGTTCAAATTGCACTTAGATTATCCAGGTTGGAAAGAGAAATATAGGAATATAAAATATAGAATATGATACTAGAAATGAAATTGAAACAAAAAGATGAAGAAATTTTAAAGATTGAAATAGGGGTAGAAAAATTGAAGTTGTTGCTTCAACAGGATACAAACGAGTTTTCCACATAGCTAGAAAGTATCAAGGAAACCCTAGGAAAGGTAAATGGACAATGTCCACAAAAGCATAATGAAATTCAAACTTGGTTGAAGGAAGAAATATATAAATGGCAATGAGTGACTCCTGAGAAGGAATAACTAGAACAAACAATATCCTCTAGGTATTTATCGCTAGCAAAGAAAAAGCCCCAAGGAAAATCAACAAGTTCATGGTATCTTTCCCTCATAACTATGAAATACATGCAATTAAACATATAGCTTCAAAACAAGATTGAAAAAGTTACTAAAGAAAAAGATGAAGTAGAACAGAGGGTAGCTAAGGTAGTTGACATTGTTTTTGCAATGGTAGCTACTAGGAAGCCATTAGGAATGTATTGTTTATTTCCTAGAGAAATGTTTTTAAAATGGAAATTAAATCAGTTGGTATTACAAAGGCCTACTAACTTTAGAGTAGACAATGATTTTCTTTAATCTTATTTCAAAAGTCATCCAAGCATCCAAAATCAAATACATGTGTGAATTTTATCAGCATGCTTTTATTATGGGAGATAAAGATTATTCTCTCCTTAATATTTATGTTGGGGAGCTTCAAATATAATCATTTGTCTCCATGTTGCAAAATAAGATTGAATGGTGAAAAAGAATGGAAGAATATAGAGAGGCACAAAAAAAGTGTGATCTGCCCATGAGGGGAGAAAGACCTAATACAACTGATTACATTGCAAAATTCATATTAGTTTCCAAACTTAATGATGTCCCAATATATTTCTCTAACCTATTAAAAAACATTGCATGTTTCGAAGATGTAGAAGGTACATTGACTCCATTGGCTCATGAAGCATGCATTGAAAGATACAACTCCATTTTTGAATCATTGAGGAGAAGAGAACCCATCAATCCTAATAATATCATATGGAGTTTGACAAACGTTAGATATGTCATCATTTTGATAAAGCAACAACAAGAATTATGGATTGGAATGAGGTTTAGAAGTCCAATCATCATCATTCCTACTCAAAAAATCAATGCACTAAAGAGTATTCCAGATAAATTCTTAAAATCTTGGAATGAAAAAATAGAATAGAATCATGGCTTCACCAATAAACACAGGACAAAAAACACATACAAAGGAGGTGTCTTTGATTGTGCCTTATGGATTGAAACTCTAAATAAAGTCATACCAAATGTAATTGATGTGTAACCATGAGGGAATGGTTCAGAACAGGAGCGAGAGAATGATGAGGGATTGTAGAGACCTCATATATTTTATAAGTTTAATACTTGATACTTTATATTTGAAAAAAAAACTAATGATATTATCTTTTATATACTCCATTTATGAACTTAATTATGCATGAAGATTTAGAATTTGAATACTTTAATATAAATGCTTTTTTTTTTTGAATGAGTGATTAGATAGAATTTAATGTTATGACTATTTCATTATTGTCTATATTTAACTCAATACTGGAAGAACATTTATTGATCAGATGAAGTGGTAACCGATTTTCTATTCAAATGAGATTGGCAGCTAACCTATCATGACTCAATAGCTTCAACTAAGATACTTGTTAGCTAAACAACAGTTCCAACATTCCACCTCTATAGTTTTGTTCGACATCAACTGGAGATGATCATGAGACTTTCATGATTGTACTCCCTACTCTCTAGAATTTCTTTAATAATCTAGAGTTAGTTTGATTTCCTTCTTTTCCCCACTTTTCAAATAAGAGAGTATATATATCCAGTCTCAAGATAGTTAGGTAGTAGAATGTATTAGTTTTTGATTTTCAATAAATTACATTTCTCAATTCTTCGTTGAATATTTTGTACTTCACCCCTCTTTGGGAAAATTCAATGCAATAAGAAGAAGAAAATGAACATTTATATTGTTAAGATCCCTCCAGAGGCAAAGCAAGGCTTGCTCTTCTGAAGGAAGGTGATCCTGAACATTAGTTAAATATTTCATCTTCACTATTTTTTTATGTTGGAATCATTTCATCAATTTAATGTTAGAATAAATCTTAAATCTAAAATCTACATTGTTGAAATATTTGGTTCCATTACTATGTCGATTAATTAAAATCATTTCTACTTTAATTTAGTTCACTTTCTAGTTAATTAGATTGTAGATAAAATAGTTAATTCATCATTGATAAATGGTTATGTTCTCAATGGAATATGCATAGACAAGGAATTATTACTCGTTAGATTGGATGAATGAGGAATGAAGTAGATTACTTTTGAATTATATTTCAATTTTTTTGATTAATTAGATTTTGAATTCAAGTAAATGTTAGATTCTTATTTTTTTGTAGTTTGATTAAGTTTAATCATTCATTCCTCACAATCTAATTCAACTTGGAATATGGCCTATCTTTGCATATTTTTTGTTTTGAAATAATTTGTTTTTCACTTTGAATTTTTTAGAATAAGTTGAGTAAGAAAGAAGTTAGAAGAATAGCATAGAATAATATAGAGCCACTATCAATAAGGAAGGAACAACTCCAAACTGCTCGTAACAAAATGGACCTGTATAGGAATGAATTTTCACCCCATCTGTACATTCCCCTTTTTCCCTCTCCACTTTAGAAAACCAAGTTCAAAGGCTTAATTCCACCTAAGCCCACTACTTGTATCCTACTTAGCACTTTTTTGAGTTTCATTGGAGGCATTTCTATTGGGGACACTCGCATGACACACAAACGTCCGCCCAGTGCACTTACGTTGCTGGCAAATTCATGCGGTTGAACTTGCAAAGGTGTTACACTTCTCATTGGGAGTCAAGTTGTAACACCCTCTTTGGTTGACTGACTTGAATATGGTCATTTTTCTCCACTCCTTCAAATTCATCTCTTCAACAAGCTTTTCATCTTCTTCACATCCTCTAAGCATTCAAGCAATCCACTACACACTTCATACATCCATTCTCACAATCTCTCAAGCTCTCAAGCATCATCCTAACACCTCATTGCAACAAAAACAACACTCCACCACTTTGGTAGAACAAGTTGGGAATGAAACACCATTGCAATAGAGGCTCGAGTACTCTCATTTTCTACCCCAAGTACCCTTGAGTGCTCTTGGTGGAGGTGGTAAGCTCCCTTTCATTTCCTTCCATAACTTGGTTGAGTTAGCACTTTACTATTTTGTAGTGCTTTTGTGCTCTTTACTACTTATTTCTTTATCTCGCTTCCTTAGATGTCAATGGAGGTGGAAACACCTAAATGGGGGTTTGACTAAGGCAGGCCCCTATACAACCACCTAACATTTTTCTCTGTTTCTGTGTGTAGGTGTATGTGCTTTGTGGAGCTAGCTGGTGAATGAGCTCTTCTACAAAATCATCTTTATCACACTAGCTTTCATATATTTACTTTATCACCTTCATTTATATTTCTCATATTTCATAATTTTATTTTGCTCTCTTAAAGTTGCTAGCTAGTATACTAGCTCATTTTCTAATAAGTTCACATTGTGTTTTTGATCCTCTAGTTGTACGGATTCCAATGCACCTAGGAGACACCAGCGCACTGTGCTATCATCCTAGAATTACCCTCTCATCCTCTGAAAAAAGAGCTACTTGAGATACAATGTTGAGCTCAAAAACTAGCTTGCCTAGCCTCATTTTAAATCTCGGCCCGATTACAGAGTGATTGTAGGACTCTATAGTCCTCATCATTATCATCCTCATCCCCTAATCATCCCATCTAGCTGAGGTAAGTTAGGGAAGCCTTCCTTTTTTCCCTCCATGACTTGGGAGCTTGCATGTGGAGGTCCCCTTATCTTACATTTTGGTGAACCTGACATGAACCAATGTTTGTTTGTCCGTTGGTGTTGAGGCTTCCCTCATTTATTTCTTGACTATTGTGTTCCTAGGTGTTGTGAAGGTTTATGAGCATCACGACCCAATTCACAACTTTTGATTATATCATTAGGAGAAGATGGAAAGGATGAAGGTCTCTATTGGGTTATCTACAAACCTTTTCTTTGGACCCATCATTTGTGTGGCCACACAAGAATAGTTTTTGAGGAGTTAGATGGGATTTATTGACAATAATAATCACATTCCCACTCAACTTGCATCTCCTTCACCATCATCAGTGGATAAGCATGAAGCTGTTTAGATCCCTATATAATATGTGTTTTCTCTTGCTAGAGGACTAGGCAATTTAGAAAACCATTTGGAAGGAAATATGAAGATTGCTAGGGATGCTCGGGTTCTTAGTGAATTAAAACATATGATGGGTAAAGATCGAATGGGCATAGAGCTTCTAGCTAGCCTCCTCGGTCTCACTAAAGTTTACATTCCTTTGAGCAATCCCAGTTTTACTCAAGGATTCACTTTTGAAGAACGTGAAGTATAGTTAGGAGTATCAATGCCTCCCACTTCCATTTATATGGCCAATGTGGTCCCTTTTATCACTATCCCTTCTATTTCTAAACAACCCAAAACTACCAAAGTAAATAAGGTCCCCTTGGGCTTTAGCTTCACCCCTCCTATCACCTCTAGCAGTGGAGGCTTTGGTGAGCTACGTGGTGGGAGCTTTGGTAGTGGTGGTAGATTCAGTAGGGGAGGCAGTGATGGTGGAGGTAGCTTCGGTGAAGGTCATGGTGGTGGTTCTGGTGAAGGCCCTACTAGTGGCGGCAGCTCTTGTAGTGGTTCTAACAGAAATCACATTGGTGGTGATTCTAGAGGTAGCCTTGGCAGCAATCCTGGGGGAGGTTCATCTAGCCCTCTATCTTCTAATGACCCTATTGTGAACACTCTTCTTTTCAATATTGGTAAGATGCAAAGCCAATTGGCTAGTCTTTCCCAAGCCTTTTCCCAGCCTATCTTCTACCCTTTCTTCTAACACAACCCATTGTTGGGTGCAATCTTGAACACTCCCTTCCCCCAAGGAATGGAAATACCTAAATTCAAATAGTATGGCAGTAAAGGAGACCCACAGACACATGTGTCTATCTTTAACGCCCTATGCACAAACTTTTTCCATCATGATGCCTTAATGGCCAAACTATTCCCTCAATCTCTCAAGGAAACAATGCTCTAGTGGTATTGTTCCTTTCCTGACAATTCCATTTTATCATTCGACCAACTTGTTAATCAATTTCTTATAAAATTTCAAGCAAACATCGGGTAGAAGATGACCTTTTTGGATCTCGTCTGATATAAACAAGGAGATAAAAAAAAATTACTGATCTCATAGCGCATTACCAAGCACTCCGCTCACAAATCTTGTATCAGCTACCTAATTCTGACATGCAAAAGCTATTCATAGGCAACTTACAAAGGCCTTGGTAAGAAAAGTTCACACTTATGAAATACCCTTCTTTCACGCACTTGTGTGCAACTTTATGAGAATACCAATAGACAGTTGTTTAGTTTAGGGGATCTTCCTCGTGCTCCCATTCTAAGGGAAAATCGATCATATCAATCTATGGGAAAGGTAAGATGGTTACAAATATAGTTGTTGCTACTGATAATAATGACCTCAAGAATAACCAAAATTTCACAAATTTATCACAATCTTATTCTTCTGTCTTGCAAAAGTTTCTAAAGGATAAGATCATAACTTTGTTAACTCTGAAATCTATTAAAGAGCATTACCCTAATTGGTATGATGAGAACACTTATTTTCAATACCATCAAGTTAATGGATATGATACTGAATGATGTATGTGGCTACGTCATGAGATACAGGACCACATCGAGGATGATAGCATTTGTCTCGATGGAAACAAACAAAATACTAATAAAGCAATGACGAAAGCTAATAGTGAACTGTAGATATACACTGACCCATTTTCATCACACTCTACTAACATGATTATCAATCCCATTGATTTTATTACCCACCCCGAGGCCTATGTGAATATGGTCATGGTGACTTCTACTACTCCACCCGCACTCAGTTCATTGGACATTGCATTCCAATCACAATATTTTCCCTTAAACAATAAACCCTCGCCTCTCTACATTCTCGCTCACGTCAATGGTAACATTGTGATAGGAGTCTTAATAGACCCCACAATCTCCATGAATTTTATCACTAAGGAAAAATTAGTATTAAATTCATTACAAAAGGAAAAACATGAAGAAATGAAATCTACCATCCATATGCATGACGATATGTGTCTTAAATCTTACAGCTCGATAACCTTGTCTATCCTGGTTGAACCCAAAACTGTTGACATAGTTTTTGATGTTATCTCGAAGTCGGATCTATTCAGAGTGAAGCTAGGAATCCCTTGGCTAGCTTCCATGAATCAGATCACGTCTGTTATTCATAAGTGTTTAAAATTTTCCCATGGAGTCGTGCATGTAGTGCATGACACTAGATATCAACCCCTAGTTTCCCATGGTTGATACTCGTTGGATCACTTTTGGCCCTCCCCGGTTGGTTTGCTTCCTGCAAGAATGGACCTACTTTGCCAAAATTATGTAAAGTATAAGGCTAGGGGCAAGGGACACCCAAAACTAACCCTTCCTATAATGCAACATTCAGTCACTTCCTCCTCCTAAGAGGAGAAGGAGGTCATACCGACTGCTCCCCCTAATCTGATGAAAGAGGAGAATTCCATGTTGGCTCCCTCTCCTTCTCAAAAAGTTAAAGAGGAGATGAATTTTCCTTGAACTACCTCATTCTCTCCCCCTTCCTAGGAAGAGTACTGGATGAGTAGGCCCAATGGTTGTCTGCTAAGTTTGATGATTCCTCCTTGTCGTAGGCCCAAGCTCAAGATCGTAGATCTCCCTAATGGATACCCCAGACCATTGTACTATCTTTATAGTAGAAAGAAAGGTTCCCGAAGGGAATTCGATCCACAACCCCCTACCATGGAAATGAGTAGGAAGACATCTACTGCCAAGGCTCTTGAGCTGACTCCTGTTGCTCCTCAATCTATCCCTCCTACTCCCATTCAAGAATATGTTCATCTACCAGAAATGATTGTAGTGGACATTCCTCTAGTTGAGCAGGAGCCTTCTACTCCTTCATACCCTCTGACCTCCAGCTCCAAGATTCGAAGAAACTTCCTCGCATGTGAACATAAGCATTGGTGGAAGGCTCTCTTAGCTAAGTAAGCCACTTCGAAAAGGAGGGATCAAGAGAGGACCACCCCTTCTTTAGGGCCTCCTACAATGTTACCCTCTTCCCTCCCCTCTCCTTCACTCCAATCTAGTTCTACACTATTTCCAACTTCCATTGCAAGTGAAAATGTACCTAGCCCCAAGGAGGTACATGATTTCATCACTTCTTCAATGGAGTCACCTTTACTGATGTTCATTCAAGATATTTAGCCTTTTCCAAAACTTGTGGATATGATTAATACCTTGGTTGTATCCGTTGCAGGTATTTCTTCCTCTTCCCCAGCTCCTCTAGCCTCATCTGTGGGGAGTTCATCTCCTCCAATGAAACAAGGGCTAGAGTGTGGTCCTTCCAACAAAAAAGGATGAAAGAGGAATCCACCTTCTCTACAAGGTGTCCCCGTGTTGACTTGTTCTATCCTAGTGATGGAACCAGTCTTAGCTTCTCTTGAGTTCATCACTACTCCCGAGTCACTTAGTGAGCCTAGCAGTGAATCTCAAGCTTAGCTTTCCCTGTCCATTGAAGTTATACATGATGCTCTTTGGGGTGCATGTTTAGCTTTGTGGACTAAGTTTCGGCCTTGTTAGGGATCTTCATAAATTCACTGACG
The DNA here is from genome assembly GCA_007258455.2 of Sequoia sempervirens. Taxonomy (NCBI): domain Eukaryota; kingdom Viridiplantae; phylum Streptophyta; class Pinopsida; order Cupressales; family Cupressaceae; genus Sequoia; species Sequoia sempervirens. Next base: position 168,518,531 of record VDFB02256132.1, on the reverse strand, counting down.
TTGACTCCACAAGACCTCAGTGGAGAGGACCTCGAGGGTCCCTCTTCCTTGGCCCTTGTTATAGGAGGGCCAAAGGGTCCTCCTCTTAACATCACTCCTCTATAGGCTCATCCTACTTCCCCCTATCATGATCTAGAGTGGGAAGCAGATGACCTCTTGGTTGATCAATCTTAGTAGGAGGCATCTTCTTGATCATGTGTGTCCACATGTTTTGTGATGTGTTCCCCCATGATCATGCTATATGTTCCTAGATGACCCTTGTCACCCCTGTTGATGCTTGGATATAGGCCTGGATTTTGTGTTGTGAACCTTCTTTTATTTGTATAATCATTCTTCCATGTTCGTGCTTGACTTTTGATAAATTGGGGATGATGCAAAGCATTGGGAGAATTTAGGCTTCCCTTCCATTTTGACCCATTTTTTATTTTTAGTTTTTCTTCTCATGAATTCTTCCTGATCTAGTTGGGGATTGATGATCTTTCACCTTGCACCGCAATTACATATTATTTATATGAGCTCAAATAGATCTGACCCCACTAAACGAGATCCCGCTGTGTCCTTTATTTATGTTTTTCTCCCTTTTTTCTTTACCTTTACCTTTTTCTTTTCTTTGCTTGATTTGTCCTTCTCATGTGAGACAATGCTTTTCTTCAACATTTCAATTTTTAGAAAAATCATTTGTTGCCAATGAATCTTTTCTTGAAAACCCTTGCAAACATTCCTTTCTGAGAACAACATTCAAAATTAGGGATCCTTTTGAAAGAACTCAAGTGTTTTTCCCTAAGGTGGAACAACTACGAACTTCCCCTCACATGGGGGCACTTCTCGTCCTTTATAAGGAGATCCCTTGATGACGGATCACTTTGAGAAGGAACATCTAATTCTAAACTACACATCCCTTGAGTGGACCCTCTCTTCATAGTGGGTTCGAGAGGGACCCCTTCAAAATTTTTCAAGATTGTCGACAGTCTGCATGACTGTTCGCTCACTAGCCTACGAGACTGCTTCCTGACTCTACAAAGTCTACTTTCTTAGGTTTCCTCCATGTGAGAGATCTTGGGGGATACCTCCCTCTAGGACTACAAGCTTGTATGGTGCTTCCTTTGAGCTTTCTCCATGCAAGAGATCTTGGGGGTGGCTCCTCTACAGGACTCAGAGCCTATAAGGCACTTTCTCAGGTTACTTCCATGTCAAAAATCTTGGGGGTTACCTTCCCTACAAAGCTACAGATTTGAGGGGTGCTTCCTTAGGTTTTCTTCATGCTTGAATTCATGGAGGATACCTTCCCTATAGTACTGAGATACTGTAGGGCACTTCTTTAGGTATTCTTCATGCTTGAGTTCCTGGAGAATACCTTCCCTAGAGTACTAAGAGGTTGTAGGGAACTTCCTTTGGATCTCCTCCATGCTAGAGTTTTTAGGAGACACCTCCCCTATAGGACCAAGAACCTATAGGGAACTTTCTCTCTTTAACTTCATAATTTTGAGTAGCTATGGAGTCCTTCACTTTCCCTCCATCTTTAGGTACACCAGATCATGGTTTTCTTCCTCGATGGTTCAAGTATACATTTCTAACCTTACACTCTCCTTGATCTACTTTACCGAGCACTCATCAATATTCGTGCTTGCTAAATTTGGGGCTAAATGTATAGCAGTTAATTTGCACCCCATGTGTAAATTCCCTTTCTTCCCTCTCCACTTTAGAAAACCAAGTTCAGGGACTTAATTCCACCTAAGCCCACTACTTGCATTCCACTTAGCACCTAATTTGAGCATCAGTGGAGGCCTTTCTATCGGGGATTCTTGTGTGGTGCACTTACATCCTTGGAAAATTCTAGCGGCTAAACCTATAGAGGCATTACACTTCTCATTAGGAGTCAAGTTGTAATGCCCCCTTCAGCTGACCAACCTGAATATGGCCATTTTTCTCCACTCCTTCAAATTCATCTCCTCAATAAGCTTTTCATCTTCTTCACATCCTCTAAGCATTCAACCAATCCACTACACACTTCATACATCCATTCTCATAGTCTCTCAAGCTCTCAAGCAGCATCCTAGCACATCATTGTAGCAAACACAACACTCCATCAATTTGGTAGAACAAGTTGGGAATGAAACACCATTGTAGTAGAGGCTTGAGTACTCTCATTTTATCCCCAAAGTAGCCTTGAGTGCTCTTGGTGGAGGTGGTAAGATTCCCTTCCTTTCCTTCTATCACTTGGATGAGTTAGCACTTTAGTGTTTTGTAGTTTTGTTCTCTTTACTAATTTATTTCTTTATCTCACTTCCTTGGTTGTCTGTGGAGGTGGAATCACCTAAACGAGGGTCTGACTGAGGTAGGCCCCTATACAGCCACCCAATATTTTCCTCTTTCTATGTGTAGGTGTACCTACTTTGCGGAGCTAGCTGGTGAACAGGCTCTTCTAGAAAATCATCTTCATCACACTAGCTTTGGTATATTTACTTTATTTCCTTTGTTTATATTTCTCATATTTCATGGTGTTATTTTGCTCTACTAGAAGTTGCTAGCTAGGCTACTAGCTTATTTTCTGATAAGTTCACATTATTTTTTTGGTCCTCTGGTCATACGGATGCCAGCGCACCTGAGAGAGAGATGATAGCATGTCACATTGTTGTCTTGGAACTGTGCTCTCATCCTCAAACAAAGAGCTATCTGAGATATAGTGTTGAGCTCAAAAAGTAGCTCACCGAGCCTCGTTTCAAATCTTGGGATTGTAGAGTGGATGTAGGACTCTATTGTCCTCATCATTCTCATCCTCATACCCTAAACAATCCATCTAGCTGAGGTAAGTTAAGGTAGCCTTCCACATCTTGGCCCTCTGTGACCTGGGGCCTTGCACGTGGAGGTCCCCCTATCTTACAAGATCAAACAATAAACTGCCCCAAAGGCTAAAATTTGGGACCAAAAAAACCCACATTCATTGAGCAAGAATTGGGTCATAGCAATTTCTCTTTTCCTCCTGCAATCTTTTTCTGCTTTTGTTTGTAGTTTATTTGAGGATATGACATCAAAAAATTTTGAGGTTGACAACACTAAATTTTTTGAGAGAATAGTATATGATACAAAGCACCTGATTGGTGAGAGAATGCATTTGAGGAATAACATCATATGGGCATTCACCAAATTAAACTCTAAGCTTAATAAAACCCTAGGCAAGTGATCCAAGAATCAAACATAAGGTGGGAAAACCTAACTGGTTGATCATTAAGTGATTTGAGAATTTATCGTTAGGAAACTTCATGAAAATACCTACTTTAATTTGGTATTTCTAGGTAGAGTCGACTATCATTAAGGAGGAGAGTGGAGAATGACATGTCTTTGAAATTTCAGTTCAAAATTTCACTCTTGGGACACTTTGTGAAGAAATAGGACACTTTGCAACTATCTGGGCATATGAGTCCTAGTACAACCATTTTTCCATTGTTTAGAAGATTCTAATCAATCACTTGGAGATTTCATATCTTACCCATAAACCCTATACTAGGACTAAATTCCCCAATATGGTGTATGAGTCCTAGTACATCTCAAAAGTAGCATTTTTTTAGGGTTTTTAGGCCTTGTTTAATCATCTATGATCTTCTAGGTACCTTTGAGTTTTATAAACATATTGCTAACAATACAAAGACACCGATACCAAATAATACGGGCATTCTTGAAGCAATACGCCTTCTTATTCATACAATAGCCCAAGTTCACATATATTCATGCCCAAGGTTTCACAGAGGCCGAATAAGCTGCCACGGTACCCCAATGACCGAATCATACTGTTAGAGCTCTCTTGACAGTTGTAGCATGTGCATTTAGTCCTTTATAGTAGACAATTGGCAGGGATCCTTTATCCCTTAGCTTTTGGCCAGGGGATGTAGAAATTGCAAACCTCCCAGTGTGTTGGGAATTCTGAGAAGGAATTGGTAGAATACCATTTCCACCTACACACTACACACCCATAGATGGACCCATATGGGCATGTAAGGAAAGCACTAGGACCAGGGTATGCCCATTTGCATCATGTTGAAGACTTCTGGGTAGATTGCTAGGATGACAAGGAGGTGCGCGCAATGCACTACATGCAAATGACTATGTACTTCGTAAAAAGAGTACAATTGTTTCCTGTACCTAATCAAGTTGAAGAAGATGAAAGAACCATCATGGACCCCAAGTATAATGCAGTCACTAAGCTTCCACTACCAACAATAGATTGGAATGAGTAAGAGGTTGATGACCTTGATATTATAACCCAGCCAATCGTGGCTCATACCAAAGAATGGGTTAATGGACAACTAGCCTAATTGAAGCAAAAAGGGGTTGTCCTCACATATGACAGACTCAAGAGTGAGCCTAGTGCTACAAAGGATGTTGCTACCAAAACTTCAATAGGAGGGACATCCAAATCTCCTCCGCTCACAAGATCAAAGAAGAGGATTTTACAGATTGAAGCAGAGCAGTCCCTAGATCCAAAGGTTTATTCCAGAAAAGATTCTGGAGGTTCACCCTCTAAGAAGCCCATACAGACGGGAAGCATCGCAGGGCAGCCAATAATTCAAGAGGATCCCCTTCAAGAGGGTGAGGAAGGGAAAAAAGATCAGCCAAAACCTCCTCCAGCTCTCCTTGTTTCTGTCACCCTTCCATCTGTTTTCCAGGCCATGGTTTCAAATCCTCACCTTCAGTGGACATCTCAGTCCATCTCGCCTCCTCTCCCCCAACTGGGCCAATAATAATGGTTGAATCCTCTTCTGTTGCAACTTATCTACTTTCCTCTGCCTCCATGTTGCCTACTACTACATCACATCCACTTGCAGCAGCGACAATATTAATGCCCACACTCACACTGTCGGAGGCTTACTCGAGGCATATGCAGAATGTCCCCTCCAAGATTTCCCAAATATTTTTGGATCCCACCATCCAAGTTGCCTTAGAGTAGGTCCTTGCTAGTGCTTTGCCCTTGCAACCTCTGATGGGACCACTAGCAATGGAGGTCACAATTCTAATCTTCGAGGAATGGGAGAAGCGGGAGATGGAAGCTTCAAAAGCAGCGAAGGAAGAAGTTGATGAGTACCATGAACACCCAGAGTATGAACACCAGAAAATTGACAGGGTGGTCCGTGAAGAAGAAGAAATAGGGTGTTCTAAAAGTGGAGACGAAGAGGAGGGTGTAGGTGGTAGAACTATTGTACAAACCTTCGATGATGATTTCGAGGAGGAAATGGCCTGACAAATGAGGGATGATAAAGAAGAGGCAGAAAGGTCACCTCCTGGAGAAGAAAGGAAAGAAGATGACAAGGCAAAAGAAAATGTAGAACTCCCTATAGGGGAACAACAAGATAATGTATCACCTCCTCATAAAGAAGAAGAAAATGTAGAAGAGGGCAAGCCTGAGGGTGAGGCTCAAGCTGACAAAGGTCATGAAACTCAATAGCCTAAAGGGCATGTGCATAAGGATGAACAAGATGAAGAAAGGAAAGGGAGGGAAATTGAGAAAGAAGAAATTCCCCAGGAGCGATTGCCTACTAAGCCTCCCATCAAGCACCTTGTGTTCATCTAACACTCTGATGAGGAAGAAGGAGGGGTATGTGCAAGATCATCATAGAAAAAATAGGCCCTTAAGTGGCAAAACATTTAGAAAAATCAGAGTTAGGAAACTTGACATAAAAATTTGAATAAGTCATTTATATTATTTCAAAAAATATGTAAGAATAGAATCTGTAGCATATTGAATGTAATTTCTAAACTACTAGATTTGTTTAAGAAAACAAATCTATTTGGTGAAAATTTGAAATTTCAATGGAGTGGTACTTAAATTTCAAAGGAAAAAATAAGAAGTAGGTGTCTGTCTGGCCACCCTAACCACAATAAAATGATAATATTTTTTCATAAAATTTTAGATATAAGTAGAGGACTCATTCCTCAATGTGATGCATATCTTTTTACAATGTTTTTCCAAGTAAATAATTAAATATAAATTTTTTATTACAACTATTTAAAAAAATAAAAACTTGTATGTCTGACCACCTTAACTTGGTCAAAACTTCATGAAATTCAATTTTTTTTTAATCCTATATTATGCAAAGCATAGATTGTGACACATGTTTTGGATTCAAAAAATGTGATACCATTTGAAAGCAATAGATGTTTTTCAATCAGCCTATCAATTAGGACTTTAGTTGTAATTTGAATAGAAAATAAATAATAATTACTTATTAAATTAAAAGTAAAGCATAATTTATATTGATGGAAAGCTAAGAATCTCCTATAAAAACCCTTTTTGTTTCATCAATTTTGGGTAAAAAAATAGTCGTCAGCCACATACCCATCATATTGCCACTTTTTTTCCCATCATGATCCTACACATACCCGAATACAACACTAAAATGGAAGAAAGGGCTCCCACAGGTAAACAAATAGAGAGCCAAATGAAGGAGGGTGACGGTGATCGTGAATCGCCCAAGGGAAAATTTGCTATGCCTGAATGGCTAGAGAGGCAACTTGAAAAGAAAACTCCTGCCCCAAAGGATCCAAGAGCAAGACTAGAGGCTATCTTAGACCGGGCGCATATCACAACCAAGAAAGAGAATAAGCTCAAAATAAAATCTAAGGATGCTTTTGGATCTTGAACTGTGCAATAGCCATGCCAGTGGTGGGAAAGGAGGAGGTAAGCTATAATATCTCCACCATTGACTTGGGAACATCTACTAGAGAGTAGAAGGTGGAGCACCTCAAGGAATCGGTTGCCATGGTAGTGCATTTGATACAATAGGATAAAGTTTCAAAGGATGACCTTAAAGCATAGGTAGCTGATCTAACAACTTACATCTGTAAATGGTCATCAACTGAAGAAATGCCTACCACATCTACGGCTCCACCGCAATTACAATCCAAGGAACAAATTGATAAGCTAGAAAAGAGAAAGAATTTGGATAAAACTACAGAATGCTGGTTCCGACAAGTTCTATACATCAGAAATGTGGGCATCAATTGGGCTATCCAGATAGCCAATAAGTTCTTAGACTTACAACATTCCATTGAGAGCACAAGAAGGCTCTGCTTTGACTTCCCAGCAAGATATGAGTCCACTTATCCAAAGATCGAGGCTATCCTCAAGCTACCAAGCACGACATGGGAAAAGGAGCTCGCACTCAAAAGGGACGATCACTGGTTGATGGATGTATGGAAATAGGACTTTGAGGATAGAAAAGAAAGACTGGAGCAAGTGATTGACAACTTAGTAGATCTAGATATTGAGTAGGTCAAAGAAATTAGGACAAATTACATTCGATATTTGAGGCTAATGACAAGCTATGAGATGCCCATCGTACAAATGGACCCAGATAAAGTAAGGCCTCATTTATAGAAAAAGATGGAGGACGGGATGTCAGATGAGATAACCATGGATTTCATGAGTTTTGCCACCTGAGCCTTCGCCCAGTCAGAGTTGTTCTAGGACCACGCTGCTAATTATGAAGAGGATTGGGAGAAGTTCGGTGAGCAATCCAAGGAGTGGAGCTATCAAGTATTGCAGACTAAAATCATAGAAGTCGACAAACTCTAATCGGTAATTCTAAAGTTCATGGAGTATGCAGTTTTGAAGAAGCATGAAGGCAACCATATTTTTAGTGAGGAGCTTCTAAAGGAATGGCTATAGGAAAAGAGAAATTAGCAAAAAGACAAGATGCTATAGTGCTATCACTAGAGGACAAAATAGGGATAAAGACAAAGTTGTATTTTAAATTGTAATATATTGGGGGGTAGGTAGAACCCTAGTTTGTAGTGAATCTTGGCCACACAATGAGATTAAATCTTGGCCATTCGTTCTACTTTTTGGGAACTATAAATGGGGGTATCTCCTCTCATTTTTAGAGAGATTTGAGTTGTTGTAAAGACATGTTGTAGAAATTTCTAATGAAAATACATTGACTTGGTGCATTTTCTGAGTTCTTCACATGCTTCATGATTCAATCTCTCATTGTTAGATGCTTTATTTAAATTTACACTCTTGTTCTAGTTAACTTTAAATTGATCAAATAGATTTTGGTAATGATGTTCTCTGATTGTAGAAATTTTTGCTATGTTGATGCCTTCCAGACCATACTTTTTGCTTTTTGCTGCTAGTAAATGGTCTTGTAAAGTTAGTCTAGGCTGAAACTTGAAGCTGCTTTTAAAATTTTATCTTCATTCATGCATGTATCTAGAGGATGAATGGTAAAATATCTACAGACCTTTGAAGATGACACATATTTCATGATACTATAGGTTTCTTGGTTAAGTGGGATCTTGTTTGAATGATGTTGTCCATAGCAGAACCTCCATGATCACTATTCACAATTAGTTGCTGATCCAAGAACCTTCCCTCTTCCCTACTCTTTTCTTTTTTTTTAGAAACAACCTATGCTAAGGTTCATTGCACATTGTAAAGTCAAAACTTAAGGAAAACATTGAAGTTTTAGATTATTATTCGAACCTACAACAAAGTGCACCTTAACTCCCATCTCAGAAACTTCATATTTTAAGATCCACCTCGCATCCAACTACGTAAGTCTGCCCTATGATTACCAGCAAAATCACATCAAACATCAATTGAGGAATTCGATGCAAGTTATGACTTGACACCTGAGAGACCTTGGGGTGATTTTCAACAAATTGTTGTTGGAATTCTCCTTTCAAGAAAGGTAGTGCATCTACACATTGACTGTGTTGAGAAAGTGTGCAAAACACTCATCAACCAAACTACCGCTAGAGGGAGGACCAGAAGCTAGATCGAGTCAGATCATTCTCTCTTGAGAGATTTTAGAGAATCCTAAGGTCTACACCAAACAAAGGAGAACTTCAAGAGTTGTAGCCTCCCACCAAGACAAAACAAACTAAGGGAGGCTACTCCGCCTCTTCTTCCTTCATCCCATTCACTTCCCTTCAACCTTCACCTCCATTCACCTCTTGCCAATCCTCCACCCAGTAGTATTAGGTACAGTTCCAGGCTATTGTCTTATAGCTGGCTCAGTCCCAGATTGCTACCCCTCAATAGCAGATACCACCTTCACCTCCCGTCATGGCTTGGTTGGTGCGTAATCCTTCACCGTTGCACTTTTCCACTTACCATGACATACCCAAGAATCCAAAGGGCTTCTGTTCAAAGTTCAATCCTCATGACCCACAAAGGATGGCAGAAGAACACATCAAGATATTTGAAACGACAATTACAAATATGTAGACTAGTAATGAAGACATCGCATGCCACCTTTTCCCATACTCGGGTGAGGAGGCTTTTTATTGGTACATCAATTTTCTGAGAGGATCCATTACCTCATGGGACCTCATGAAGAATGTGTTTCTGCTAAAGTATAAGGATTCCATTAGTCCTTTAGAATTATATCGACAATTTATGTCTGTCCAGAGGGAAATTAATGAACCTATTGGCTCTTTCAATGATCGCTTCCATCATACCTTCATGAGGCTTTAGGATCCATATGTACACAATGACACTGCAGGCCTCCCTGTCTACTACATAGCCTTAGATAATCTCATGTCAACATTGGTAAAAAGGATGTGCCCACCACTCACCTCCCTATTGACTGCTTATGCGGAGGCTATTGTTGTCAGTGCGGACTTGGGATATAACATCTCTAGTCCACTACCTTCTTTTGGACTGGTACCTCACCCAATGCAAGTTCAAGGTCTTAATCAAGTATTCACTCATCAGACCCCTCTTATGAACCAAGTGCCTTAGCTACCAATCGTCCTGCCCCCGGGACAACTAATGAATTATGCACCTCCTATGCCTTCTTATTTGCAACCTCCACAGAAGAAAATTTATCCTCAGGCTCCCTAACAGCAACAGGTGTACTCTCAGAAATCACAAGGACCATTATATCTGTCGAGACCAAAATGTCCTCCAACACATAAAAACCAACCAGTAGCCCCACCTATCTTCCTCCAAAATCAAGTGTCGCAGCCCAGTACTGCTGAGAAAGACAAATTGGAAGAGTTGACATAAATGATAAAGAAAATTTCCATAGAGATGACACACTTAAATAATCATAACAATCAATTGCAGGCCTCCCATCATAGCCTCCAGGCCAATCTTAATTAGGATAACTGAGACAACAGGGATGGTAGGGACAGCCAAGAAGCAGGCGCCTCTTCTGGGCATAATTATGATAGAGGACAAAATTCAAGTCAAAGCTTCAAGAGGAGACCTTCTCAGAGGTAGAATCACCCATGGAACATAAGGCCCAATAACGGAGGTGTCCCTACTCCTCTTGATCAACCTGCCAGAAATGAAAAGATGACCAGTGGAGTGTATCTCGCTGAGGTAGCCTTGTTCGAATGGTACTGAATTCACAAGACTAGCAGATACTTCGAGTTGGATTGTCCTAAATTCCAGACAATCACTAAAATCTTCCTTGAAGTGGAAGTCCAAAATGTTGTTGATAGTGCCAATTGTAGGGACATTGTCCCATCTAAGCCTTACGACTCCTCCTGCCTCGTGGTCAACCAACCACCATTTCTGTGGAGTGACAACAATGAGCCTGAGGTCGAACTCACCCCTATTAAGAGTGAAGAGGTCCAAGAGGTAAGTAACGAGCAGACCTTGGCTCAACATTTTGATTCCATAGATAATGGTCTAGTAGATTAGGAAGAACCGCATGTAGACGAAGTTCACATGTTCCACCAGAGAACAACTCCTTACTTAGGAATAAGCAGGAAGGTAGAACCTTTACAACTTCTACCCCACCAAATAATTTTACTACCTCGCCCGATCTGAATGCTAGCAATAATCTCGGGCTTCCCAACGTGCCCACTTAGTATTTCAGCAAGGACAGGCCTCAAAATCAGTCACAAAATCACCTTCAAGGCCAACCCCAAAACTAGTTAAATAAAAAAAAAGCCCAACCTTCTAGCTTTGCCATAGGTCGAGCCTTTGACTCCGAGATTGAACAAATGGGTGAATATGTGGCAGAAGAGTTTGAGAAAGTAAAAATTAGTTTATCTTCCTTCGAATTGCTCAAAGTCCCTACTATAAGGCATGCCTTCTTCAGGGTACTTAATGGGACGCCATCCTTTAAAACAACACAAGAGGCATCAGCTAAAAAAGTCACCTTTGAAGAACCCAGGCGAGAATCCATGATTTAGGATATTACAAAGAAAGGGAAGGACATTCCCTCAAATCAATTTGTAGGTAAACAACGAGAAAAAGGAACTAGATCAAAACAACAGGCATATTTCCAAGGATCAACCATCTAGACATACAAGGGACAAAACTAGCAATAAGAACAAGGTTCAAGTAGCTCAGATAGATACGTCTATGGGCCTCTTCCAAGGAAAATTTAAAATACCCCCTTTTCTTACAACCATTAGGATATTTAGGAAGAATTTACACAACTTCCTGCTCAATTCAGGAGCGTCTGCTAATGTTATGCCCCTGGCAGTGTGCAAGGATCTTGGGGTTACTCCCACACCCTCAAGAAGGAAAATGACCCAGCTGGACAAAACAAAGATCAACATCATGGGAGAAATGAATCAAATCCCAATGCAAATTTTTGTAGACCCAAGGATATAACAAGTCATTGATATTCAAGTGGCTAACATTCCCAATGCATATGGGATCATCTTGGGAAGAGACTTCACTTGAACGCTAAATGGATATGCTGCTATAGACCATTCTCAGATGTGGCTGCCATGGAAAGGGCTACCAAATCAAATCCATATAGATCGCGAGCCTTGTATGAAGTACATGATCACAGATTACAACCAAAACGAGGTGTTGTTTGTTGAGACAAAATTGGGAAATTACTGTCCCTTCACCTACCAAGACAAATTCAAACCCCAAGAAGAGTGTATTTCCAAAATACTCTTGGTGCTATGCAGCCCTCCAACTAACTTCACTCAAATGCCTCAGGATGTAGGGATGCTAGTAGAGTTAGATGATAAACATGATGAAGATGACAACTTGGGACTACTCAATGATTTCCAGGAATTCATGGAAAAGTGCACAAAGGACCAACTCAGTTTGGGTGCCTGAATGGATTTAGATCTCTTGCTTCCAAATTGGTGTAGAATTGACAATGCAGCCCACTCTGAGTTTGATTGATGCTTGTACCAAACAACGGTAGAGCATATCAAAGAATTAGTTGTCCCTAAGAAGGAAACAATAAAAGAAGTGCTAGTAGAACCACCTTCTATTAAACACACTGAGCTGAAAGATTCCCCAAAGGTCACGGAGGAAACCACCCAACCAAAAGGAAACAAGGGCCTAATTGGGCCTAGAGTCAAGGAGTTGTTCAAGTTTTGGACACTTCGATTAGATGGATCTAAATCAAAATAAGGAGTTGGTGTCAGGTTCAAACTCATCATCACAATAGGTAAGACCTTTCTTGATTCCCATAGGTTGTAGTTTTATTGCACCAATAATGTAGCAGAATACGAGGCATTAGTCCATGGTCTTCTTATGGCCTTAAAGAAAAATGTCAAAGTGCTGCAATTTTTTGGGGATTTTGAACTCGTAGTCAAACAAGTTAGAAAATTGTATTCTTTCCATGATAGAAGACTTGCAAACTATAGGAATAGGGTTTGGGACCTCTTGGAAGGTTTAGATGCATTTAATATACAACTGATCCCTTGTGCTCAGAATCATACAATTGATGCCTTGGCTCAAGTAGCCAACACTTTACAACCCCTATCCTTGTCTGGGCTTAAGAAATTTATAGTTGAGTTTACATCCACACTGTCCATCCTAGATAATGTCACTCATTTTCATTTCTTCAATGATGATAAGCACATCCTTGAATTCATCACGATTTCTAATGTCTTTTCCACCCAAATAATTGATAAAACTAATTCGGAAGAGGCTGAGTTTGATATAGAAGGGGTCATCAACCTCAAAACCAACACGATTCCCAGAGGCATGGTTCAGCTTGAATGCATATTTGATTTGGACCAGATTAGAGACCTAGATCGACAAACAAACAGGGAAGCCATAACCAACTAGTGTGATGCTCACAACCTTGGGATTGTGAAGGAGATCAAAAATGTTTTTATTGGCAAAGTGTGCACACCCGAGGAAAAGAAGGGAATCATCGATTCTTTGCGGAGGTATCACAACATGGTGGCATGGAGCTATGCAGATCTAAAGACTTATGACACCTCCATCATTATGCACACCATTCCTCTCAAGATAAAAGCGAGGCCATTCCGCCAATGACAACGTCCTATTAATGCCTTGTTAGAACCCATCATTTACAAAGAGGTACAAAAGCTACTTTCGGCTAGGATTATCTTCCTAGTCAAGCATTCCACATGGGTGGCCAACCTAGTCTTGGTCAGAAAAAAGAATGGAGAAATCAGATTGTGTGTAGACTTTGCAATTTGAACTGAGCTTTGGAAAAGGACAACTATCCAGTGCCTTCATTGGATGAGGTACTGCAGATCATCAATGGCTCTCAAATGATGTCCTTCCTCAATGGGTACTCCAGATATAACCAAGTTATGGTGCAGTACAAAGACCGCCATAAGACAACGTTCACCACCAAGTGGGGGACCTTCGCTTATAGGAGAATGCCCTTTGGGCTCATTAATGCTAGCGCCACTTTCCAACATGCCATGGATATTGCCTTCAAAGATCTGATTGGGAAGTGCATAATCATCTACATGGATGATTTAACTGTGTTTACTAAAAGGTGGAGTGGTCATGTCTCAGATTTATGCAAGGTGTTTCAGAGGTGTAGGGAGCTTGGGGTTTCCCTTAACCGAAAGAAGTGTATTTTTGGCATAACCAAAGCTAGATTGCTTGGACATATTATTTTAGAGCAAGGAATCTCTATAGACCCCAAACGTATCCATTCTTTGCTAAAGATCCCCCCACCAGGTAGCAAGAAAGAATTAAAATCCTTCTTCAGAAAGATCAACTTTGTCAGGAAATTCATCACGGATTTTGCTGAGATTGTTAAACCGCTCAATGCCATGTTAAAACAGGTTGCCAAAGTTAGGTGGACTCCCTAAGCCAAATAAGATTTTAAAGAAATCAAATGGGCCATTATTGAAGAGTCTGTACTAGTCAGCCCAAACTATCTGAAGTCGTTCTACATCTATTCATTCGCTTCAGAGCATTCCTATGCCAGCATTCTAACTCAGAAAGATGAAGGGGGAAATGAGCACATGATCTCCTTCATGAGTGCTCCTTTGAAAGATGTTGAATTACGCTACCACAACATAGAAAAGCAAGCATATTCCCTCATTAGGGGAGTGAAGAAATTTAGGCATTATATCTTGCGCAATTAAGTGTTCGCCATTGTCCCTGATCCAGTAGTGAAAACACTGCTCATGTAGAATGAATTAGGCGAATGAAGAGCCAAGTGGGTCACATTGCTTCAAGAGTATGATATGGAAATCCAACCAATGCAATTGGTGAGATGAAAAGCTCTCATCCAAAAAATTGTTGAAGCAACAACATAAATAGGACCCGAACTCACTGTGCAACAATACCAGCTCAAGGATGTTTCTCCAAGAGAATGGTATGAAGACATTTTTTATTATTTGTTGAACCACAAGTGTCCACCTCACTTACAAGGAGTCCAAAAATGTGCTCTCAAGCTAAAAAGCAACAATTACATGTTGCAAGAATCCATTTTATATAAAAAAAAATGAAGGCATCTACTTAAGATGCCTTGGCAAGGAAGAAGCAGATCGGGTCTTGAAGGAGTTTCATGAAAAATTCGACACTGGTCAATATGGATATAGGCCTTCCATTGCACATCAGGTACTAAGAGTAGGGTATTATTGGCCAACAGTCTTCAAGGATGCTTATTCAAATGTTCACTCATGTCACACATGTCAGACCGCTACCACCGAGGAGAAGAATGCTATTGTCCCACTGCAGCCTGTGTTGGAGGTGAGGCCGTTTGCGCAATGGGGTCTCAATTTCATTGGTCTGGTAATCCCTCCATCATCTGTAGGACATAGGTACATTCTTACCACTACTGATTAATGCACTAGATGGACAAAAGAAATTGTATGTAAGCAATGCACAACTTAGGTAGTTACAATTTTTTTGGAAAGTTTCATTTTAAATTGATTTGGTTGTCCTTATGCATTGATGTGTGATAATGGACCTGCATTTGCTTCATTAAAATTTGCTAGTTTGAAATTCAACTATGGGATTTCCCTTAAGTTTTCATCTAATTACTACCCTTAAGGCAATGGCCTTGTTGAGTCCACAAACAAGAACCTAATCACAGTGATCAAGAAATTGCTCGATAGGAATCCTAAGGACTGGCATACCCAGCTCCAATTCGTCCTTTGGGAAGACCAAACTCACCACAAGGCTACCCTTGGTGATTCCCCATTCCATCTCAAGGTTTATGGCTTAGATCCCATACTTCCTATCCACCTAAAGATTCCCACTCTCCAATTTATCAATGAATTTTATGAAGGGGGGGATCGTAGAGAGGCTCAGTTAGCTGAGCTCTTGCATTTAGAAGAAATCTGAGACCGTGCAATAGAAAAATTTTCCAAACATTGATCAAGGTGTGGTTAAGAGATGGTTTCACCACTGAGCCAAAATCAAGGACTTTAGAATTGTAGATTTAGAATTGATAAGAGATGGTGTCTTTTGTTTGTTGCAGTGGTCGTGCTCATTCGACAAATGGTTTGCTTTGCTACCCATCCTTGGTGTTCTTTGGCTAAACATTCACTCTCGACTATCGGTCCCTGAAAGCTACCTAGGAGTAGTTTCCTCATTTGAACTCTACCTTAGAACTCGACCCTTGGTTGGATCTTTTTATGCACATCTCAAGTATTGCACCAAATGCATGTTAATTATTTCTAGAGGACTATACAATGGCTATTATGATATCCTAGTAAGTGAAAAGTCTTAAGTTTGCTCCAATGACCACTGTGATTCCCAAACCCATTGTAGGCTTCAGTGCTTACATGGTCAAGCAAAAGATAAGTGAGGAAAGGGAACATTGAAAGAAATATCAAAACAAAGAAGAGGAAGAAAATTTTGAAATTAAGTGACTGTATGGGTGTGTGGGTAACTTTACTGGGGCTATGGACGCCCGGTCGATAGTAGAGAAATATTCGTGGGATGACAGCGACAACTCCACCAAGGCTATGGATGCCTAACTAGCACCAAGGCAATGTTTAGGTTACTTTTTGTGTTGGACGGTTTATGTAGCTTGCTCGGTTGGATTAGCAACCGCTTGTCATAGTTTCCGCATAAGCGAATGAATTCACTACACACACTTCTGAGATCTCCTATAGATTGACCCAACTAAGCACCATGTTCTCCTAGTTCACTCTTGGAAATTTTCCCCTAGTTTACAAAACCAGAGATTTTGGGTCCCGAATGAATACTTATCCTTAGAACACTTGGGAGTGTTTCCCATCAAAATCACCATTTGTTGTGCCCTTAGCACACACACCTTATTCGGAATGGGGACCCTCTTTTCTTTCACCTTGCCAAGGTGTTTTTTCGCTGCCTTATTTTGCGTGCCCCCTATTTTGGCATCCTTAATGGTTAACATGCCTCCACAGTCTCATCTTAAGTTGACTATTTTTCATCCCCTCCAATTTTTCCAAATCCTAGTGCCTTGCTGAGTTTCCTTGGTAGTCTTCTTTTGCCAGTGGCCTTGGGGGTTGGTAGCCCCACCTCGCCTGCTTTCCCTAGCCAGGTTTCCTCCAGGTGTTCACCGTTTTGGATGGTGAAAGGCTTCCGCCTTCCCTAGCCCCAGGACCCGAATCCTTCTTTTCCAACCTTGTTTAACTTGTGATGAAATTGGACTGCTTTTACCCCTGTCGAGCCCGCCCCTTTAGACTTCCATCCCTGGAACTCCATGTTATCTTCGCTTTTTTCGATGGCCAAACTACAACAATGCTCCATCCTTTGAACTTTGGGTTCCCTTTCGCCGCTGATTAGCAAAATGAACTTTGAAATGGCTATAGGGTCATGTCTTTCTGAAACCTGGGCCCCGGTCATCCCGCCACCATCTGAGATTTAAACCCACCAACCCTCCTGACATTTGTATGGGCATTAAATAGGCACATTAAATGCTAATTGGGGTATAAATATCTGGCTCACCCTGTCATTTTCATTTGTCAAGTTTTCTAGAGGAGTTCATAGCAGAGTTCGAGGAGTCCAGCACCTTTGTCGCCCGCCACCCTCACGCCCATTGCCCTCATTTACCGATCCTTAGTGGATTTTGCAACTTATTTCACCAGACTTCTGAGGTAGGTTTTTCGTCTTCCCTCCCATGAGGTTTTTCATGATTTTGTGTTTAAAATAATGAACAAAATGGGCTAAAAATGATTTATTAGGTAAAACATGACAACATATAAAAAACCCATGTGTTCAAATTCTATGAAACCTCCAAAACATCTTCTAAGATCAAGTCAGAACTTTGCCTTGCCGCCGTCGTTCTTCGCACAAGGAATTTGTGCCCTTCGGGCCCACGTTAGCTTGTTGATGTTAAACTTAGCAAATAGATAAAAATCAAACCAAATGGTGGGATGCCCTATTGGGCCCGCTACACCGAACTTCCATTAGTACGTCACCGTCAGACTTAAAACTTGACAAAATTTGAAGTTTGGCCTCCATTTTGACTTCTCAAACCTGCTCCTATGGGACTCTGTCCCCGGGACTCCACATCATTTCCATCATTCCAAACAGCGGAGTGGCCCCATCCACCCGAGATCTGAAACTTGCCTCTCCTTTCACCATTTGTTAGACCACGCCAAAATGATCTAATCAAACATGTCCACAGGCCCTAGTTTGCAGAGTTTTGTCCACAGGTTTCCCTAGCATCTTCATCATTTCAAATGGTCGTCTAATGATGTATTTCCATCTCCTGGGTCCTGACCCTCCATTTTCTGCGAAGACCAAGTAGAAAGAAAACTTTGGTGCCATTTCCCTCGCTAGGCTCCATCCACCGGGATTTCGTCCCATCTCATCTAGCTCAAAAGGGAAAAGTAGGTTCGTCTTTTCGACCACCGAGACCCACCATCTGGATCGCAAAAACAAACTTAAGAGAAAACCTAGTGGCCAAGCTCAATGCCAGGTCTGGTCCACCAGACCACTCCCACCAGATTTCCTCCCAATGAACATTGTTCTAAACGATGGAGCCCAGACACCCTTCTGCCCTTGTATCTCTGGGTGCCCCAAAAGTGATCCAAATGACTTTCAATTTGAAAACCAATCTCAACCCACATGCTCAAATTCAGCCTTCTCCTGCATGAGCCTTTAAAACCATCAAAATATGAAGTCAAGAGAAATCACATGGATTTCCCTACCCTATTCACCCTTCAAATCAACATTTTTGCTAGCGAAGTTCGTCCCTCCTGGCCCGGTTTGTCCAAAATCCTTCCAATAAATGACTAGTGACATCTGGAAGTAAGAAATTGATTTCCTGAATGATATATTGTCTAATTGGATTTCATCCATGAGATTTCAACTAATGTTCATGCTTTCATGATCAGTTGTGCTTATTATGCCCTTGCTTTCAGGATATATGGAATCAGGTGTAGGACCCTCAGGGGCAACTGCAGAAAAAGATCAAAGGAAAAAGGAAGGCAAGGATCCTCATGGAAAGGAGGATAAAGACCAAATGAAGTACCAGTTCCAAGGAGAGCCTTTTCATTTGAAGATCATCACCGACTGGAAAGAAATTACATATACTAATATCGGCCACATCGATACTAAAGAGTTCAAGCAAAGGGTCAGAATCCACCCTAAGACCGACAATGCTAGATTGATCAAGAAAAGTAGAATTGTTAAAGTTTTAGGCTTCCCTCATAGCCCCTAAATTGGTCATGGCTTGGAGGCAGGCATATCAACCACAAACACGAACAATAATTGACAGAGATGGAAACATCCTTGCTAACATGTCAGGTGAGGCGATTACGAAGACCTTTCACATCCCCACCTTTGGGGAGATGGAGATGCCCACCATAGAAGAGTGTAAAGAAACATGGGAAGAGGACCCGATGGGCTGCAAGAAGTTAATAAACTAGTACTTGCTTAAGGAAAAAATGGGCAGCACTGCAAAGGTTCCTCAAGAGCTCTTCTATAGCGACTTCCATGAGGACTACCATGACTTGGTCACAATGTTGAGGAGGGTGATGGTCCTCGCCACTGTTGCATATTTTTAGGAGTGGATGGTGTATTTCATAGAGAAAATCCTTCATGGGGATGAAGATGTCACAACAAAAGTGGCATTCTACTCGGGAGGCATAATAAGTGACTGCTTCCACGAATAGTTCATGAATGTAAAGAAGACCTCCAAGTTCTACATGACGTCCTATCTTGTGTACTCACTAGCCAAGTGGAGGAAGTATAATGGATTGTTTGTGGCACCTAATGAGAAACTGGGTCATGCATTGAACGTCTATGACAAATATCCCCAGCTCCAGTTGAGGAACTTCAAGAAAAAGTATTGCAGGGTTAACGACACTTTCATTAGCCACATCATTAGATTTCTTGGGGGGATTTTGAAAGAAGGGTCACTCACAGTGCTTAGGCATTCTTGAAGCAATAAACCTTTTGATTCATACAATACCCCAAGTTCACATATATTTGTGCCCAAGGTTTCATAGAGAGCACGAATAAGCTACCCTAGTACCCCAATGACTGGATCATACTATTAGAGCTCTCCCGATAGTTGTAGTATGTGCATTCAGTCCTTGACAACAAATAGTTGACAGGGATCCCTTATCCCTTAGCTTTTGGCCAGGGGATGTACAAATTGCAAACATCCCAGTGTGCTAGGAATTCTGAGAAGGAATTGGTAGAATACCATTTCCACCTACACACTACTCACCCGCAGATGGACCCATATGGGAATGTAAGAAAAGAATTAGGACCATGGTATGCCCATTTGTATCACATCGAAGACTTTTGTGCATATTTTTAGGATCAAAGGAGGTGTGCGCAAGGCACTACATGCGAATGACTGCGTACTTCATAAAAAGAGTACAATTGTTTCCTATACCTGATCAAGTTGAAGAGGATAAAAGCACCATCATGGACCCCACGTATAACACAGTCGCTAACCTACTAGTGCCAGCAATAGATTAGGAAGAGCAAGAGGTCGAAAACCTTGATATTATAACCCAACCAATCGTGGCTCGTACCAAAGAATGGGTTAATGGAAAAGTATCATGATCGAAGCAAAAAGGGGTTGTCTTCACACATGAGGGACTCAAGAGTGAGCCTAGTGCTATGGAGGATGTTACTACCATAACTTCAATAGGAGGGACATCCAAATCTCCTCCGCTCATAAGATCAAAGAAGAGGAAAGGGATTGAAGCAAAGAAATCACCAAATCCAAAGGTTTATTCCATAAAAGATTCAGGAGGTTCACCCTCTAAGAAGCCCAAACAGACAGGAAGTGTCATAGGGCATCCAATAGTTCAAGAGGATCCCCTTCAAGAGGGTTAGGAAGGGAAAATAGATCAGCCAAAACCTCCTCCAGATCTCCTTATTTCTGCTACCCTTCCATCTATTTCCCAGGCCATGGTTGCCACATCCTCACCTGCAGTGGACATCTTGGTCAATCTCGCCTCCTCTCCCCTAGCTGGTCCTGTAATAATGGTTGACTCCTTTGCTACAAATTCTTTGCTTTCCTCTACCTCCATGTTGCGTACTACATCGCTTCCACTTGCAGAAGTGACATTATCAATGCCCACACTCACATTGTTGGAGGCTTACTCAAGGTATATTTAGAATGTCCCCTTCGAGATTTCCCAAATCTTTTTGGATCCCACCATCCAAGTTGCCTTAGTGCAAGCCCTCACTAGTGCTTCACCCTCACAACCTCCAATGGGACCATCGGCAATGGAGGCCACAATGCTAATCTCCAAGGAATGGGAGAAGCGAGAGATGGAAGCTTCAAAAGTAGTGGAGGAAGAATCCGGTGAGTACCACAAACACCCAGAGTATGAACACTGAAAAATTGACAGGGTGGTCCACGAAGAAGAAGAATAGAGTCTTCGAAAAGTGGAGACGAAGAGGAGGGTGCAGGTGGTATAACTATTGTAAAAACATCGATGATGATTTCGATGAGGAAATGTCCCAACAATTGAGGGATGATAAAGAAGAGGTAGAAAGGTCACCTCCTAGAGAAGAAAGGAAAGAAGATGACAAGGAAGCAAAAAATGTAGAACTCCCTACAGAGGAACAATAGGAAAATGTAGAAGAGGACAAGCCTGAGGGTGAGGCTCAAGCTTACAAAGGCCGCGAAACTAAACAACCCGAAGGGCATGTGCATAAGGATGAAGAAGATGAAAAAAGGAAAGGAAGAGAAATTAAGAAAGAAGAAAGTCCCCGGGAGTGATTTCCTACAAAGCCTCCCATCAAGCGCCTTGTGTTTGTCCAAGACTCTGATGAGAAAGAAGGAGACAACACTAAAATGGAAGAAAGGGCTCCCGCAAGTAAAAAAATAGAGATCCAAACAAAGGAGGGTGACGGTAATCATGAATCGCCCAAGGGAAAATCTGCTATGCTTGAATGGCTAGAGAGGCAACTTGAAAAGAAAACTCCTAACCGAAAGGATCCAAGAGCAAGACTGGAGGCTGTCTTGGCCCAGGTCCAGATCACAACCAAGAGAGAGAAGAAGCCCAAAATCAGATCCAAGGTAACAATGGATGCTTCTAGATCCCAAACTATGCAAGTAGCCATGCCAGTAGTGGGAAAGGAAGGGGTAAGCTCTAATATCTCCACCATTGACTTGGGAACAACTACTACAGAGTAGAAGGTGGAGCACCTTGAGGAATATGTTGCCATGATAGTGCATTTGATACAACAGGATAAAGTTTCAAAGGATGAGCTTAAAGCACAGGTAGCTGATCTGACAGCTTACATCTGGCAATGGTCCTCAACTGAACAAATGCCTACCAGGTCCATGGCTCCACCATAATTGTTGTGCAAGGAACAAATTGATAAGCTAGAAAAGAGAAAGAATTTGAACAAGACTAGAGAAAGCTAGTTCCGATAGGTTCTATACATCAGAAACGTGGGCATCGACCGAGCTATCCAGACAGCCAATCAGTTCTTAGACTTACAACAATCCCTTGAGAGCACAAGAAATCTTTTCTCTGACTTCCTAGCAAGATACGAGTCCACCTATCCAAAGATTGAGGCTATCCTCAAGCTGTCAAGCCCGACATGGGAAAAGGAGCTTGCGCTCAAAAGGGATGATCACTGGCTGATGGATGTATGGAAATAGGAATTTGAGAATAAAAAAGAAAGACTAGAGCAAGTGATTAACAAAGTAGATCCTGATATTGAGTGGTTCAAAGAGATTAGGATGGATTGCGTTTGATATTTAAGGCTACTGATAGGCTATGAGATGCCTGTTGTACAAATGGACCTAGATAAAGTAAGCCTCATTTCTAGAAAAAGATGGAGGACGGAAAGTCAGATGAGATAACCATGGATTTTATGAGTTTTTCCGCCTGAGCCTTCACCCAGTTAGATTTGTTTTGAGACCACACTGCTAAGTATGAAGAGGATTGGGAGAAGCTCACTGAGCAATCCAAGGAGTGGAGCTATCAAGTGTTGCGGTCCAAAATCGTAGAACTCAACAAACTCCAACTGGTAATTTTGAAGTTCATGGAGTATGCAGCTTTGAAGAAGTAGGAAGGCAACCCTATTGTTAGTGAGGAGCTTCTAAAGGAATAGCTACAACAAAAGAGCAATCAACAAAAGGATAAAATGCTATAGTGTTGTCACTAGAGGAAGAAATAGGGATAAAGACAAAGTTGTATTTTAAATTGTAATATATTGGGGGGTAGGTAGAACCCTAGTTTTTAGTGAATCTTGGCCACACAATGAGATTAAATCTTGGCCATTCATTCTAATTTTTGGGAACTATAAATGGGGGGGTCTCCTCTCACTTTTAGAGAGAGTTGAGTTGTTGTAGAGACATGTTCCAGAAATTTCTAATGAAAATACATTGATTTGGTGCACTTTCTGAGTTCTTCACATGTTTCATGATTGAATCTCCCATTGTTAGATGCTTTATTTAGATTTGCATTGTTGTTCTAGTTAACTTTAAATTGCTTAGATAGATTTTGGTAATGTTGTTCTATGATTGTAGAAATTTTTGTTGTGTTGATGCCTTATGGTCCATACTTTTTGCTATTTGTTGTTGGTAAATGGTCTTGTAAAGTTAGTCTGGGCTGAAACTTGAAGCTGCTTTTAAAATTTTATCTTCATTCATTCATGTATGTGGAGGATGAATGGTAAAATATTTGCAGACCTTTGAAGATGGCACAAATTTCATGATACTGTAGATTTCTTGGTTAAGTGGAATCTTGTTTGAAGGAAGTTGTCTATATCAGAACCTCCATGATCACTGTTCACAATTATTTGCAGATCCAGGAACCTTCCCTCTTCCCTGCTCTTTTATTTTTTTCTTAGAAACAACCTATGCTAAGGTTCATTGTACATTGTAAAGCCTAAAATTAAGGAAAACATTGAAGTTTTAGATTGTTGTTCAAACCTATAGCAAAGTGCGCCTTAACTCCCATCTCAAAAACTACAGATTTTAAGATCCACCTCGCATCCAACTACGTAAGTTTTCCCTATGATTACCAGCAAAATCACATCAAACATCAATTGAGGAATTCTATGCAAGTCATGTCCTAACACCAGAGAGACCTTGGGGTGATTTTCAACAACTGGTTGTTGGAAGTCTCATTTGAAGAGAGGTAGTGCATCTACACACTGCCTATGTTGAGAAAGTGCGCAAAACACCCATCAACACTACCTAATAGTAATTTATGATTAGAAAGATTTGGAGTTTCCTATTGTTAGCATATTGAACCTAATTTAGGGCCAATTTTAATTATCACTAATCCTCTACATGTAGATCTATGATGTGTTCACTTGTTCTCTTCTACCAAATAATAAGTAGCACATAGGGTTAGATCATTATGAAATCAAAATTTACGCCCTCTACCAATAGATTGGCACAAACTTACTGCCTCTTAAAATTCCTTTCACAAGTTTTATCATGCATAAATACAATAGATATCTTTTCCCAAATAGGATTTAGATCAAATACTCTTCTCACCATGGCTCTTCTAATTTCTCCATCTCATAATCCTCAAAAAATGGCATGTATATGCTCTACAATGCACACTATAATATCTATAATTGGATAGGATTGCACAATATAAATGATGTTCTGGCCTTTGCAATGTGGTGCCTAAAAATACCTCTACAATACAATAAAATCACTCACAAATAGAAAAATGAACTCTTGACTAGGCTAGATGTATGTTTTTAGGTAGGGTTTTCCTAGCATGGCTATAATACCATGTTATGATTTTTAATATCATAAAGAAAAAAACCAATAAATTTCCACAAAATATATGCATGCAATGAGCCTAATTTATATTATGAAAGATTTGATAAAAAAATGATTAGTATGCACAAAGTAACCTTTCTTATATACACAAGGTGATGAAGCTAGGAAAGTCAAACACAATAATTGACTACCCCTCCAATGATAAAATAATTGATAACTGACATACCAAGTGTCCATGCAAAAGGTGTCTCACAATGTGAGGACACATGTCTCAACCACATGAGGTGAGAAAAACTCTAGAAGTCCATAAGTGGAGACTTAAGTAATGTGAATTGGACTCTCTCTAGGTAGGCTAATAGCTAACTAGCTTGATAAATTCATAGTTTACACAAACAATTTTAACATGTATTATATGATGTAGAGGGAGCTATTTACAAGTGGTAGAAATAATTGATAACAAACAACTATAGTAGAGAAAAAATTGACAAATGACTAAAGACTATTGACATAAGGTAATAGCTATTTCATAAGTGGTTACATGTACTAATTGAGCATTACAAATATTAATATTATTTGAAAATAAAACACTATATATATATATATATATATATATATATATATATATATATATATATATATATATATATATATATATATCAAGGTACATATTGTAATTTAATTTATTACAAATTATATACATGAATGGCTAAGCTTGGTTTAGTTATGAGGATATATTCTAATGGGGCATATCGAATGTTAATTTATGGCATGTCAATATGGAAGCCCACATGTCATATTGGATATGTAAGTAGCAAAGGAAAAAGGTATAACTAAGAAATTAATAAGAGCTTAGTATGAAGATATAATAATAATTTTATTGCCATACAAATGACTCTCAAGCTAGGATAAAACTAAATAAAATATAGAAAATATAGAAATATGTAATGGAAGAACATTATTTCTAAATTAGACTTTAGAGATAAAAGATAAACTAAGACTATTTTGAGAAGGTTTGAAATATTATTGTAGGGAAAGCTTTACCCTTACTCTCCATGAGATTCATTAAAAGACATATATGTTGCAACTTTGCTAAAGGAAAACATTACCTTGATTAAATAATTCACTATGTTGTGGTTGTTATGTGAGGATATTGCTCTTATTAGTCAGCCTAAAAATCAGTCTTTATGATTTATGAGGTGGAATAAGAAGTGTAATACTCTCCAATTCACCCTTCGGTATGTTTGACCATTGTGTCTAAGTATATTGAAAAGTTTAATAGACATCCTTGTAAGGGATTACTATTGGAATTAGTTTTTTCGATATGAGTTGTGAGTTAGGATATATATTTCATTACAAAGTTAAGATTAATATTATTCTAGGTTGTGCGTTGAAAAATTTCATACCTATAAAAATGAATGTTATAAATGTTTTTATAAGTGTCATGGTTGGAGTGAAACATGGAAATAAATTTTGTTTTCAATTATAAAATTGTAAATATTAATCTTTGTTGGTTGACATATTTAGTTTTTGTATTTCATTTTCTAGTTGATATCACAATGATATTAGAACAAATAAAATATATCAAAAGGGGAAAGGAGGTTATTGACATGGTCACATCATAAAGAAAATTTATACTTATTAAATCGTAAATATATTGATGCAGAGAAAAGATGGAGAATTTACAATAGACTCAAACTTGATCAGACCTTAGCAAGACATCAACCATTGAAATCACAATCATCCACATTGAGTCAACTAACACCAACAAGGTTATATACTCCAAATCTCAACAAATAGGCTTATCTTTTAGAGAAGGACACAAAAAGACCAAATCAACATCAATCATCATCCTCTCAGACCCCAAATACAATGCCCAAATAAATCATACAAGATTCCTTTGCACCAATGTTGAGAAACATCCAACTAACCTATGGAAGGGCTACTAGAATTAGCCCTATTTTACAAATGAACTTTCTCACAAAAACTTACCTTTTACAAAATCACACCAAACAGTCAATATTTATGTGTCATAACTCTAAATTTTCCAAATTACTTGCTATTGCAGGGTCTTTAAGTCAATGATCCAACAAACCCTCAAATTACACACAAACAACTAGAGTTTTACTGCATTTCCACAAGTTCAAGCTTCTAAACCTAAACCAAAGTATCAAAATCCTTTATTTGGGTTTGATAAAACCTTCTATACCATTACAAACTCATTCCTATCTTTGGCTCGCAAAAACCTATCACAAAACCTCCATTTTCACTTGGAAAAGTACTCTGTCAGCCCTAGGAATCACTCTCCAAACACCACATTGCTCCATTTTTTCTCCCAATAGATAAAAAAAAATCCTAAACTAACATGTTACAAGCCATTCCTCTGAGTTACATTAGACTATAGTAGGAGGAATGGCTTCAACATTAAATAGATTGCACAATCAGACCTTCCTGGTCTATTATAGACAAAGTAAGAAAAATGAAGATTTCTTTCACAAAGTCATTTAAAGAAGCCTCAAGATAGAATAAAATGTATATTATTAAATTTCACTACAATATTTTATGATTCTCCAATCATTGGAGGCTTGTATTGAGCCGTACATAGTAAGAAGAGATTAAAAATGCAGAAAAATGCTTGAAAATTCATAGTTGGACATTGAAATAGGGCACAAATTCCTCGGAAGGAATTTCATTAACCCCTCATTTAGTCTTGTAAGATTTATTTATGTATTTTCAAATCAAGACAACCTTCCCTTAACACCTATAACCACCCTTTAACTACCAAGACCTTCATTTGTCTTAAAATTGCTAGCATTGACAATATTTGCTAAATAAGCATCATTATGCAATTTTGTTGTCCAAGAAACTTAAGATCACTCAAACACATTTATTTAATCCTTAATACAACTTCTAACTCTTGTCTTGCACTTCATTTACAATTTGAATAATTTTCCTTCAAAGATTAAATTGCAAAATTGACAATTTTGAAGGAAGAGTGCATGTTTGCACATTTGAGCGCCAAACTCCCAAAATCCTTAAATACATAAAAGAATGGTCTACTTAGACCTTGTTTTCAATACCTACTATGATAAAGAACCTAAAACTCCAAGACTCAGCTAAAATCCCTTAGGACAGACTGCTACCAAAATGAACTTTGTAACATGGTTGTAGGTGCCCCTACACCATACAACCCCCTAGAAGAAACTCATTTCCCATGAGTGGAGGTTGATACCAACCCCACCATCCACAATACATGATCCTTGGATCCATCATCTCCTTCCACTGGTTTAGACCTTGCACTCCAAACTTTCCTACACTTGGAAGTGTGCTTACATCTACATAGGATCATGCTTTCACATTTAGACCTAAGGTCTGCTCTTTCTTCATTCTTGGTTTAGAATCTACTTGTCTCCTATCACCTATACTTACACATAAATAATGGTCAACATTACCATTACCATGAACTAGCCTTGACTTAGACTCATCTCCTAGTTGAAGTTTGCCCTGTAGTGCACCTTGTGTTTCTATCCCTGTCATCAGTCCCAATACCTTGCCACCATGTTTCTCCACTTCCATATCAATTTTATCAACCATTGTACGTTCAATTTTCATTTGTTCACACCTATATCTAAAAGAATAGGACATTCAATGGTCCAAGCTAACACACCCTCTTTCCTTTCCACTATCAAATCACACTTCAACATTGTATTTGCCTTTAGACCTGCTACCCTTGCATTATTAGACCTAGAATTGTTCAGAACATTAGAATTTTTTATTTCTTTCAAAAAACTTATAGGTTCCTTTCTCCCACACATGATCACTTTAGCTTTACCTTTCACATATTCTACAATTGGAGTAAAAAAAAAACTTATGACAATCCTTCATGATAGCGTACTCACTTACTCTTCCATCATACATGGCACACCTGTCATACTTCCAAGGTCTTCCTAGGAGTATGTGGCAGCGGTCCATTGGTAAGATATCACAAACAACACTATCTTTATATTCCCCAATCTGAAAATCTACAATAGCCTACTCATTCACTAACAAAGATTGACCATCACTTAGCAAGATACCTTGTAAGGAAATTCATGAGGAATCCTTTTCAAGTTTAACTTGTTCACCATTTCATAGGACACCATATTTTCAGTTGAACCAGAATCAACCACAATTTTACATACCTTTCACTTGCTCTTGCAAGTGGTTTTGAAAAGCCTCTTCCTATGCAATGGCTCTACTTCTGTGGAAGTCTTCAAAAGTTGCTTTTGCAACATCAAAGCTTCTCCAACTTTAGGGTTTGCGGGATGGCTTGATGAACTAGTGCTCTCCTCTTCATCCTCTTGAACAAGTTGAACTCTTTTATCACCTTTACTTCCACTTGATGAAGCACCAATCTTCTCAGGAAACTTGTAGGATGGATGTACAAATTCATTACAAGTGTAACATCTACTTGAAAACACATTGGAACTCCTACCTCCTCTAATTCTGCCCCTTGTGCCTCTCCATCCACCTTTGAAATTAGATTGTTCTTGTCCTTTCATGGAATCTTCTTGATTGTCATTGTTTGGCTTTGGATTAGGCATGGATCCTCTACCTCTTGATGCATTACCTCTTCCCCTAGCTTCTTTATATTTTCTTCTCTTCATTTTCTCCTCCACCCTGATTGCCATTTGGTAACATTCCTCTACATTACTAGGGGTAGCCAAAACCAATTCATATTGTATTTTTAACCTCAAACCACCCATATATCTTGCAGATTTTCATCTTCATTCTCATGATGACCAGACCTTAAACTTAGTTTATAAAATTCCTTAGTATAAGACTTAATGTCCATTTCTTTTTGCCCTAAGCTTTGTAATTTCTTAAACATTTGAACTTGATGATCTTTGGGTAAGAATTTACCTTTGAGTTTGGATGCCATCTTGTCCCATGAGGTGATTTTAGACTTTCCTTGCTTCCTCCTCTCTAAATGAAAGTAGTCCCACCATACCAAAGAATCGCCTTGCAACTTTTTATTTGCAATCTTTACTCTCTACTCCTTAGCAACCTCATCACATTCAAAATGGTTATCTAATGCAACAATCTAGAGTCAAGTAATTCTTCATCATTTAAACTTCCACCATATTTAAGAACACCAATTTTTACCTTAGGCTTGCCATTCCTAACTACCTTCACCAACTTTGCAATTCTTTGATCCTCTAGATCAAGTTCTTCTTCCATGTCTTCAAACTCATCATCTTCCTCTTCTTGTGACTCACTCTCTTCCACTTCCATTCTTTTGTTTGTCTCCAAGGCTATGATTATTTCCTCCAACTTTTTGATTTCTCTAGCATGTATGTCTTTCATCTCCCTCATCTCTTTAACGATATCTTTGTTCTTTGGAGGCATCCTTGAATACCAAACTCTTCACTTCTTCCTTGCTCTTTACAACCTACAAAATGCAAAAAAATCTACTCCTCAATGCTATGATACCACTATGATGCAGAACCAAGATGGAGAATTTACGACATCAACCCTTGAAATCATAATCATCCACATTGAGTCAACTAACATGAACAAGGTTATAGACTCCAAATCTCAACAAATAGGCTTATATTTTAGAGAAGGACACAAAAAGACCAGCTCAACATCAATCACCATCCTCTTAGACCCCAAATACAATGCCCCAATCAATCATACAAGATTCCCTTGCACCAATGTTGAGAAATATCCAACCGACCTATAGAAGGGCTACTAGAATTAGCCCTATTTTACAAATGAACTATCAAACAAACACTTCCCCTTCACAAAATCACACCAAACAGTCAAAATTCATGTGTCATAACTCCAAATTTTTTAAATTACTTGTTGTTACAAGGCCTTTAAGTCAATGATCCAACAAACCCTCAAATTACACACAAACAACTAGGGTTTTACTGCATTTCTACAAATTTGGGCTTCTAAACCTAAACCAAAGTATCAAACACCTTTATTTGGGTCTACACAAACCTTCTATACCATTACAAACTCATTCTTATCTCTAGCTCACAAAAACCCATCACAAAACCTCTATTTTCACTTGGAAAGGTACTCTGTTAGCCCTAGGAATCACTCTCCAAACACCACATTGCTCCATTTTGTCTCCCAATAGATGAAAAAAAAAACCTAAACTAACATATTACAGGCCATTCCTTCGAGTTAGATCAAACTACAGTAGGAGGAATGGTTTCAGGATTAAATATATTGCACAATCAAACCTCACTAGTCTGTTGTAGACAAAGCCATAAAAATGAAGATTTATTTCAAAAAGTCAATTAAAGAGGCCTCAAAATAGAAGAAAATGTATTTTAAGACATTTCACTACAATATTTTATGAGTTTTCGATCATTGGAGGCCTATACTGGGCCGTACATAGTAAGAAGAGATTAAAAACTTAGAAAAATGCTTAAAAATTCATAGTTGGAGATTGAAATAGTGCACAAACTCCTTAAAAGAAATTTCATTAACCCCTCATTTGGGCTTGTAAGATGTCTTTAAGCATTTTAAAATCAAGAAAACCTTTCCTCAACACCTATAACCACCCTTTAACTACCAAGACCTTCATTTGTCTTAAAATTGCTAACATTGACAACATTTGCTAAATAAGCATCATTATGCAACTTTATTGTCCAAGACACCTAATACCACTCAAACTCCTTTATTTCATCCTTAATACAACTTCTAACTCTTGTCTTGCACTTCATTTAAAATTTGAATAATTTTCCTTCAAAGATTACATGGCAAAATTGATAATTTTGAAGGAAGAGTGCATATTTGCACATTTGACCACCAAACTCCCAAAATCCTTAAATACATAAAACAATGGTCTACTTAGACCTTCAATACCTACAATGATAAAGCACCTAAAACTACAAGACTCACCTAAAATCCCTCAAGACAGACTACTACCAAAATGAACTTTGCAACATGGTTGTAGGTGCCCCTGCACCAGATATAAGAGGATATTTTCTCATGAAAGATAAGCAAGAAATAATTATAGGCCACCACAAGTCCAACATGGATCATTCGTGCTACATATCAAAAATATAAAAATGAATAACTAAAAAAAGGGGGAATCATAAAAGTGAATAACTAAAAATGAAGAGATGTGAGTGGTGTGTATTGGGTGTATTTTTTTTATAAGTGGCTCTCCCAGAAAAAGACTATCAAAAAATCTATCTGATGAATAAATAAAAAATGAGTATTTATAAAATTCATTACCACAAGAGAGGCAATCATTGGTTGCAAAGGAGACTAAGCGTAAGAGTATTGTATGTAGGTACATTTTTATGTGCAATATTCAAGTAGAATTTCTAGAAGAATAGATATACAAAGTTACACAAAATATACAAATTCACACACTTCTATATTTACCTCCACCAAACCAAGTTGAAGGATTTTATTTTTTTTTCACCTAAATTTTTATTTTGTTTCTTGCTTTGAAGAATGAAGTGGCAAGAAGTTTTTGGTAAAGTAAGCAGCATTTACAGGGTGTTGTACCCTTCACATAGAGCCACAAGGGCCAAGAGAGTCCAAATCAAAAAGCAAAAAATTAAAACACTAAACCAAAAATAGACGCAGACCAACAACACATTGACCAATCAGCAGACCAGTAATGGTGGAAAAATTGGTAGAAATTTTAAGAATATTATTGTAATATATGTGATGAAGACAACCAACCTACAAAACCAATAGATGTTAAGAAAAAAGGAAGTATGAAAGTATAGAAGTCCTATTTTTTATAAAGCCTTTCATCAATAAAGATGTGTTTTGAGACATACAAAGATGTGGATTGGCTTGGAATGCCCATTTAAAAAATATGAATATATTTAACATTCTTTCATTTTTTTAATTATGTGAGTTCTTTTTAAGGAACTTGTTTTCCTGTAGAATCAAGTTTTGATATAGAATGTGTTGGAAAATTGACTCACTCGTAGAGTTTCAAAGCTTGATTGTATCTTCAATTTAGTATACTTAGATATGTGTGATGTTATAGTACTATTATGATTTTTTTATCTATCCTTTAGTTAATTTCAATTAGGAATTTGTTAATGGTTTGAGGTGACTACCATAAAAGAAACTCAATTGTAGATAGTGGCAAAACTCTTTTTCTCCTATGCTTAACAAACCATCAAAAAACTACAATAATTTAGGTCACATAGTACAAATATTCAAATTTATTCATAAACTTTTAAATAGATTTGTCAATTTGATTTACAAGTTAATTTTTAAGTTTGTCTTCATTGAATATCAATTGATATATATTTCTAAGTGAAAACATTGAAAATTTTAAATTATATCTTCATCTATAAAATATGCTTTTGTCAATAATATCATCATTTTACAAACAAAAATTAAAAATTAAAAAAATCAAAAAAATCAAAACAAAACTACAAATATACTATTGGGAAAAGTTGTATACAGAGATATTTTAAATATTATTTTACTTAACAAATAAAATTATATTCTCTAATATATTACCCATCGTACCTCTTTTTAATACAAGTGCTAGTAGTTATATCTCCATGTGAAAAAGATTTGAACAGTATCCCTTTGCTATTAGACCTATTGGAGGAAATATAATAATGAAAACAAAAGATAATAATTACGCTGAAGGCATGTCCTATATGAGCTTTCTAAGCTCATTTCTCCTTCGAGAGTTCAGATGGAGGGAGCCGACATGGTTGACAGTTCCCTCAATTACAACCGTTGATCTTTTAAAAGCTAAAGACATTTGTCGTGTCAGCCTACAAACGCACTAAACTTTGGCATTTATTTTTTTCCCTCGCATTTATCATCTGAAGCAGAGGCGTTGGCGTTTGGGTTAGGGCTTGGGTTTGTTCTCAAGCCTTTTGATTCTCAGGTGCTGAATTTCCTTGAAGTTTTTTAAAATCTCGCCGGGGGAACGCGGATAAACTTGGCCTAACATGGCTTTCTCAGTCCGATGAGGTGCTGCAGGGCCTGTAACGACTTCACTATGCTGCCAATCATGAGGCGAACATGGGCGGCCTCCACTCGCGAATTTGTTTTGAGATTGCATTATATAACGAGGTAGCAAATCTTCTTGCCTCCTTGCTTTCACCAATTTTGCCTCTAATCAATTCCCCAAGCGGGGTTTCCTCAGGAAAATTTTCAAGGAGTTGTTTACCAGACAGTGATTTAGAGAGAAATAGCCTTATTTGTCTATCTGGCTTGTGAGTGATTAGCGTTTCTGAATCGAAAACATTACTCTCTATTAAGCTCTGAAGAGCCCTCTCCATCTTGTATTGAATGTCATGCAACAAATGGCTGCAAGCCATCCATTCAGACGAAAATTCATCCACCTGACTAGCCTTCTCATTCAAATTGTATTCCTAAAGCAAAGGTTCAGTACTTCTCCTTCCTACCCTCACCAAATTCTTGCAGAATGGAAAGCAACCGACCAAAAAATTATCCAAACCATGATTCTTATAAGTGATAACAAGCATCAAATCAAGGGGTAAAGTATCTGCGGTTAAAAGAAGTCGCACCAGTTTTACTCCAACGTATGTTCTGCCTGTTCTCAAAACAAGTCAACATTAAAACTTAAGATGAATTCGTGCAAAACCTGTTGTCAAGGCAAAAGTTAATTAATTTAATTTTGTAAGATATTCCTATTTTAAAGAATTTGGCCTTGAGAAAAATTACATTCAAGTGGTGGTATTTATGCGCATACCTATGCCAGGGGGCCTTGAATCAAAACTAATTGGTTGCTTAAGGCGAGCTTAAGTGCGTCAGTTTTGCTCTTATCAAGGCTCATTCTATACCCACTCTTCAGCAAATTGTCCAGTTTAGAGAGCGGTGCTCTCCTGAAGGGAGAAAGACGTGGGAATTTCAAAATATCATTTGAACTTTCATCAGAGGAGTTTTCATCAGAGAAGATTGTACCTTTCTTGTCAAACAAACAGCTCCAGTCCAAGGTCGTCGAGGGAGTGAGATATTTTGGAGGGCAGCTTGGCCAGCGTGCATAGACAAGCTCCTCTACAAAGGGAAAATTCTCGAGATCCTTGTCTTGTAAATCTTTCAAGACTGGTTGATATGCCTTATAAAATATAGGGCTTTCGGAAATAACAATTCTAGAGGCCATCAATAGACGACCGATTGCTTCAACTTCTACCTCTGCAGATCCATCCCTTCCATCCACAATCTCTACAAAGATCAACCCTAGATTACTTGGATTCTTCATGCTAGCAGACATCAGGTTCAGACTCCACAACCTTTTCTACCATTCTCCCTGCCTGTGCAAAAATGGGGGCTTTGGAACAGGGTATGGGCATCCATCAAAGCATAAAGGATAGAGGAATTTTTTTAGATGTTGTAGTTGCAACTTCCCTGGTAGACATGTACGCAAAATGTGGTAGCATGGGCAAGGCATGACTCGATACAGCCTAAACACTTGTTGCATGCTCTGCTCCTCGGTTATACAAACAACTAACAATTTTGTCTAGAATAGACTAAACAATAATGTTTTTTTGGCAGGAAACAGAGGTTTTAACATATTTCAAATGCAGATTGGTGAATAAATAATAGTCTAATTATTTGAATAGTATTGCTTCTCACTAGAATTTAGGCATTTGAAAATCATATGAAATGATTATAATGTGTTGCATGTAAACAATTTTGGTCCAACGGCTCCAGGTTCAGCTGAAATACTATTTGTTGAAAATGGATATGTACAAAATGGATTTGTTGAAATGGATTTAGAAACTTTCAAGCAAATGCAATTGGCAAGTGAAAAGTCAAATTCCACAACCTTTTCTAGTATTGTCCCTGCCTGTGCCAAAATGGGAGCTCTGAAACAGGGTATGGACATCCATCCAAGCATCATGGATGGAGGATTTTATTCATATATTGTGATTGGAAATGCTCTGATAGACATGTATACAAAATGTGGAAGCATAGAAAAGGCATGTGAACTGTTTTGACATAATGCCTCAAAGAGAGGTTATCTCATGGTAATGATTGCAGGATACGCACAAAATGGAATTTTTTAAAAAGCTTTAGAAACTTTCAAGCAAATGCAATTGGCAGGTGTAAAGCCAGACTCCACAACTTTTTCCAGCATTCTTCTTTCCTGTGCCAAAATAGTAGCATTGTCATAGGATATGGACACACATCAAAGCATAAAGAATAGAGGAATTTTATCAGATGTTGCAATTGCAACTACCCAGGTGGACATGTATGCAAAATGTGGAAGTATAGAAAGGGAACATGAACTGTTTGACAAAATTCCCCAAAGAGATGTCATCCCATGGAATGCAATGATTGCAGGATATGCACAACATATATTTTGCAAGGATGCTCTCAAAAACTTTGAATTAATGAAGCACTTTGGAACATATCCTGACATTGTAAGCTTTGCTTCTGTTCTATATGCATGCAACCATGCAGGTTTAGTGGATGAGGGTTGTACGTACTTCAACCATATGAGTAGCCCTTATTGCATTAAACCTATAGTGGATCATTATGTTTGCATGGTTGACCATTTTCCCCAGGCTGACTATGTTGAAGAGATTCTACACTTTATCATTAAGATGCCAGTTAAACATGTGGTGGTTATGTGGATGTGTTGTGTGGATGTGCTTTTTGGGTGCTTGTAGATCCCATATTAATATAGGCTTAGGAGTATTTACAACAATAATATTTTTTGATTTCAATTTTAAAAATGTTGTGACATATGTTCTTCTCTCAAACATCTAGGTGGGGTGAGGTTCAAATGACAAGGAAATTGATGAAAGATTGAGGAATTAAAAAGATCCTTGGATGTAATTGGATTGAAAGCCATAAAATGGTATATAATTTTTGTGTAGGGACATATCACATCCACAAAACACAATAGATCTATGCAAAGTTGGAGAAATTGGACTTGGGAGATGAAGGCAGCAGGGTATTTTCCAGATTCAGGGCATTTACTTAATGTGTAGAAGAGGAGGAAAAAGAATTATTTCTCTTATACTGTAGCGAAAAGATGCCAATTGCATTTGGTTTGTTAAACAACACCTCTGAAACAATTATTAGAGTTGTTAAGAACTTTCGAGTATGTGTTGATTGCCACACTGCAACAAAATTTATCTTCGAGTATGTGCTGATTGCCACACTACAGAAAAATTTATCTTCAAGTATGTGTTGATTGCCACACTAGAACAAAATTTATCTCCCAAATAGTTGCAAGAGAAATTGTTATGAGAGATGCAAACCATTTCCACCATTCTAAACAAAAACAATGTTCTTACAGAGATTATTGGTGATGTTAAATGAAACGATCTGAAAAATGGGCTTGCACTATAACAATGTGCACAATGTCAAACTTTCAATAATAAAAAAGAGCCAACGTTTTATTTTCAATTTCTAGAATTTTATTTTAGGTCTTATTTTGAGTATTTGAGAATCTAGACCATTTTGTTGGCTTCATAAAATTAAATGCATAAATTGCAATACAGATCATTGCTTATATACATACCTATATTATGATAATATGCTTATATGATAATATATATGTAGCGCTTAGACTTAAAAAACTTTAACCCTAAATCCACCTCATCCATAAACCCAATTCACAGTTATTAAATATAAGTACTATATTAAAAAATGGCTTGGATCCTTTGGTAATCCCTATGGCATAAAACAAATGAGTTTATTGATTTTCAAAGAGATCAAATGATAGATTTTCAAAAATCTAGTATAATGATTGATAAATATCAAAGACATTAATAAAACCTAAATCATTGCTACAAAATATTCTTATCCATCTCAATAATTTAAAACCCTAACATTTAATGCAAAAATGCTAAGCAACCCTTCTTAACCCTATATAAAGATAGAAGGTGGGGAGCACTAAAGTAAATGAAAAAATGTTTGACTAACAAGAAATTAGAGGTCATTTTGTAAATTACTTTTGTTTAAATTAGTTGTATTATCTCTTCCCAATGTTCGGTCAAGCATTTGTGATTAATTACATATTCCAAATGTATTGTAGATTTAGGGTATATAATTTTATAGAGGTGCATGTAGATTTTGTCTCATTTATAATTAGACAGCTAATAGATTTGTGAATTCACAAATATTTTTCAATCTATTTTGATTTCAATATGTATAGTTTTAATTAGAAATTTAAACTCTTATAATTTATATATAAATAAGTAAAAAAAATTACAATCGTTTTTAAATTGTAAATGGAACATACAATTGTAAATGGTACACACATGCCATTTGAGAAGCTCACATAATAAGGTTAATTGATTGTTGTTAGAGAGAAAAGAAAAACATGTGTATATTTAAAAATAAAATCACAATTTATATTACACTATAGTTGCATATTCATGGTATTACATATTTGTGTATGATGATATTTATAAGTTGATATTAATGAGACCCAAGTTCAAAGATGGTTAGGAGAGAGCTAAATAAGGCAGTTAATCTCCATTCGTTTTTTCTTCACCATTTTCTCCGGTCATTTTTCCTCCAAACTCTACCCATTGTTTCTTCTCAGCATCATTTTTCCTTTCTCTCTCTCCATATCTCTCTCCCACTTATATACATACACTCTTTGTTTCTCCATCCCTATCCCTATCTCTATCTATATCTCTCTATCATCCCCCCTCTCTCCCTCTCTCTATTACTTGTATTTGTCACCTTTCTTTCTCATCCTTGCCCCCCTCTATCTCTATCTCCCTAGCTCTCCCTCCACTTCTTCCTCGCCTACCCCCCCTCCCTCTCTCTCTTTCTCTATTGAAAACATAACATAATCCGTCCACGCTTCGCCCTCCCCGCCCCTTCGCCCCCCCACCTCTCTCTTTCTCTATTGAAAACATAACATAATCTTGTTGATAATGGGAGCCTGGTTTTCTTCCCGATTCAAAGGTTTAATTTTAATCGTGCTTGGATCCCTATAAGTGGATGCATAGTTTATTTGAAGTTGTCACTTCTCCATTTAGACCTTCGTACTAACTAACCTCATGTACTACACAAATATATGCAAAAAAAAAGACCAAAATTTTTCCACATTTACCTTCCACACTTCTTCCGCGTACCCATTGCACACCAAGGTGCAATTGCTAGTTTTATATATTGTAAGTTTAATAATTTTGAAATGAAAATATTGAGAAGTCTATTTTAAATGTGGGATCATTTATAGTTTCATTTTCACATAATGGCAGTTAAAAAATAGAGTCGTCACAACTAATACAATGAAAGCGGCGAATAGATTAAAGGGAAGCTGGTAGCTTCTCATTTTTATTCAAGCGTAAATAGAAACCTTACGCGGGAACGACAGACGTTTCTGCCATACGTGCATACTTGTTATTCATACTACGTGGTATGGTACGTTTAACAGTACAAATTGGGATTAGCGAGGAGATATGCCTCGATCTTCTTGAACAGAGCAGTGCCCTTTTCTTTAATCTCCTTCACTTTCTCTTCGTCGTGAGGAAGGCCCGGAAGGATATCAAAATGGACTACAGAGCTGCAAACGCATCCTCCCTCTGCTTTCGGGGTGTATTTGAATTCGTGTTTGGCAGAGGCCACTTTCTTTCCCAGCAGTCCTCCTTCCACATGGCTGTAGCGGTACACTAACTTCTCCTCGTCCACCTCCTCCACTTGCTCCTTCACATAGCTGAAATCCGTGTTCGCTGCATCACCAAACCCCATCAGTACAAACACATTTCTAATCGTAAGAAGAAGATATTTAGATGAGTTAATACATACCAGGAGTGAAATTGATTTGCTTGATGCTGCCAACACCTCCCTCGCCTTGCACGAATGTGATGCTTGAAAAAAGCTCTGGTACTTGCTTTGGCAGGAGATTATGCCCATCCTTCACTATGGCATTCCACAGTCTCTTCGCCTCCACCGGAGACTCGATTTCATTACTGACGCTTACCACCACCATCTTTTCTAATTACTTCTTCTTTTCCTCTACTTTTCTTCTACTTCCTCTTCTGGCTCTGAGCTGTGGTTTTGTGAGACGAAGATGGATGGTATTTATAGAGCTCGTTGGCGCTGCACCAATGGATTCATCACAAATGAAAGTACACATAACTGTGATTTCTTCAGTCAAGTCAACAAAGGCTCCTGATCTATCTCTTCCTTATTTGTCTTGAAGTCTGAAATTTTTTAAATGTTGACAACAGAAGCTTCGGAATGGCCCAACAAGAAAGACTTATCGCCTCACCTAGCAAGATATGGCCTCCACTTGCCTATCATTTCATTTAAGTTAAATGAAGCAGGAGTTTGTTGGTAGTTTCGTGACTTGATCAAAGTGGTGGTCGAAGTCATGAAAAGAAGGCTTCTAGAGAATGATATTATTAAACTATTTAAGTACTTTGATTCTCTCATCCAATTACATTCAAATCAACGCCGTCGTCTGAAGAGTAGGCCGGGCTTAACCGGCACACTCTAAGCATGGACTTGCTTAGGTGGCCGGGCCCACTCTTAAACCCACCCTTCCCTCTTAACTCGACCTTTCCCGTATCCTCGCATTTTCCGTTTTCGTCTATGCCGTTCCCGTTACCGTAATCGTTTCCACCGTTTAGGGATTCCGTTCTCGAATATGCGGTTCCCGTTACCGTTCTCGTTTACACCGTTTCGAAGGAGTACAGAGTTGGAGAAGAGATGGATCCCCTTTTGAGCACTGTTTGATCAGCTTCTGGGCATCCCTACGAAATGGAGAAGCTCCTCAATAACCCCACGCGCAGTTATAATCTGGACGCCATGAATAAAGCGACGAGATGGATTCCTGTGGAGCGGTTGCTGTGTGTTTGCGAATACACAAAGGCAAAAAAAACTGTCTGAAGAATGCCCTGATTGCAGGGTACGCACAAAACGGATTTGTTGAAACGGCTTTAGAAACTTTCAAGCAAATGCAATTGACGGGTGTAAAACCAAATTCCACAACCTGTGGCAGCATCCTCCGTGCCTGTGTCAAAATGGGAGCTTTCGAACAGGGTATGGACATCCATCAAAGCATAAAGGATAAAAAACAATTTATTAGATATTGTATTTGCAACTGCCATAGTAGACATGTGATTGCTATGTGAGCTGCGTGTGGAATTTGAACAGTGTTGCTGCGTTGAAGCAAGAAACATGAGCTGTTTTTCCTCAATCAACATAAATTGTAATAATATTATAGAATTTTAAAATTTATTTTGCAGCCATTCCATTTAATTGTCCTACTCACCAATTCTTCCTGTTCATTACTTGCAGTGTTACCAGGAGGGTCTATCTGTTATCTGTGCAGTTCATTCTCATCTGTGCAGCTCATTTATATTTATTTGCAATATATGACATCGTATCCCTTTCAAAGTTTTCAAGGAAATTTATAGATTTTATTCAGTTACATTTTTGCTCTGTAGGGAAACCCATAAAAAGATTTTGTTAGATGTTGTAGTTGCAAGTGCCCTGGAAGACATGTATGCAAAATGTGAAAGAACAGACAAGGCACTTGGACTGTTAGACAACATGCCTCTAAGAAATGTGCAAACATGGACTGCAATGGTTGCAGGATATGCACAAGATGGATTTGCTTAAAAGGCTTCAGAAACTTTCAGGCAAATGCAATTGCTAATGTAAAGCCAAATTCCACAACTTTGCCAACATCCTCCCTGCCTGTGCCAAAATGGGAGCTTTGGAACAGAACATCGACATCCATCAAAGCATAATGGAAAGAGGATTTTTGTCAGATATTATATTCTGAAATGCTCTGATAGACATGTATCCAAAATGTGGAAGAATAGACAATACACGTGAACTGTTTTGACAGAATACCTCAAAAGGAAATCATCTTATAGAACTCCATGATTGCAGGATATGCACAACATGGATTTATTAAAAAGACTATTGAAACATTCAAGCAAATGCAATTGGCAGGTGTAAGCCACATTTCACAGCCTTTGCCAGTATCCTCCCTACCTGTGCCAAAACGGGAGCTTTGGAACAGGGTATGGATATCCATCAAAGCATGGTGGAAAGGGGGTTTTGTCATATGTTATAGATAAAGGGTAGAAGAATCAGTCAAATGTTGTGGCCGTAACTGCCCAGGTAAACATATATGCAAAATGTGGAAGCATAGACAAGGCATGTGTAACCGTCCATGCATGCAAAATGTGAAAGCATAGACGAGGCAAGTGTAACTACCCAGGTAGACATGGAAGCATAGACAAGGCACATGAACTGTTTGACAGAATGCTTCAGAGATGTCATCTTATGGAATACCATTTATGACAAATGTAATTGGTAGGTGTAAAGCCAAATTCCACAGCCTTTGCCGGCATCCTCCCTGCCTGTGCCAAAATGGGAGCTTTAGAACGGATCATGAACATCCGTCTAAGTATAATGGAAAGAGGATTTTTGTCAGATATTATAGTTGGAAATGCTATGGTAGACAAAAATGCAATTGACAGCTGTAAAGTCACATTTTACAAACTTTGCAATATTTTTCCTACCTGTGTCAAAATGGGAGCTTTGGAACAAGCCATGGAGATCAATTAAAGCATAGTGGAAGAGGGATTTTTATTGTATATTATAGATAAATATGGAAGAGTTTTATTTATTGTTGTGGTTGTAATTACTTAGATAAAAATCTTCCTTTCTTGTGACAAAATGAAAATTGGGTATGAACGTCCATCAAAGATGAAGGATAAAAAACTTTTTTAAATGTAGTAATAGGAAATAGACATATACATTTTTTTAACCTAGTACTTTGGTTATTGTGAAACATAGAAAAATGCTATCAAAATGAAATTTCACAAAGAAATTGTTATGTAAATTCTAATCATCATTTTTTATTCTTCACATTAAATA
The DNA here is from genome assembly GCA_007258455.2 of Sequoia sempervirens. Lineage (NCBI taxonomy): Eukaryota > Viridiplantae > Streptophyta > Pinopsida > Cupressales > Cupressaceae > Sequoia > Sequoia sempervirens. Next base: position 168,476,385 of record VDFB02256132.1, on the reverse strand, counting down.
TTCAAATATCATAATTAGAGTCTCATATACATTTTCAAAGCATGTATATACACATGCAGCCAACTTTACCTTCAACACTCTTATTTTTTAAATCATCTATGCTCACTCATACATAACAAGGGGCTTCATATAGTGAACCATTTATCTTGTAAGATTAAACATATATGTTTAACATTGTTTAATAACATTCCATTGTGTCCCTCAACCAATAGGGGACACTCAACTCCTCTATACGAAAGAGAACATTCCATGGAAAATGTCAGTGTAGTTGGATAGCCAACTAGAGACCCATGTATGCACATTGTGTGACATCTTGCTCCTTTGCATCAAAATAATTATTAGCTTTCACATTTTTATTATACCAAAAGATATATATTGTCACACATTTTAGAAAATTACATATACTATACCAAATATTATATGTACACATTTTAGCAAAAGAAAGGGAAAGACAACCTTTTATAAACTCCGATATATTAATAATGGCATGAAACTACGACCTAGATATTATTTTCTTTAGTTGGTTGATAAAAATAAATTGCAAAAAATCCAAGAAATTTTTCCATGAGCTTCATCTAGAGATGGAAAACAAAAGGATCCCCAATAAAGACAAAATCATCAGATAATATGGACATGCGGTTGGTCATAAGACCACTAACTCTTGTGCTTCAACCATATGGAACATTTAATAATTAACTCACCAGCTACTACCTTGATTAAAGAAATGGAAAGGAAGGAAAATTTAAGAATTTGCATTATAGAGAACACAATATGGTAGCTTTCTAGAAATAATGAAAGGAGATTAGACATAAAGAAGAACAACTAAGAAATTAGAGGTAAAGATCCCAAGCATATCGAAAGACATAAAATAGTTTTATGCATAAATTGATACACATTAAAATATTTCATCAAGTGATACATAGTTGCTTGTTTTATGCATTTGATATAATTTAACTCTAATACACCAAAAATAAAACAATTTAATAGATAGATCTCGATTCACCGTAATAGTTTTTCATATCCTTCAATTCTATTAATTGGATATTAACCAGCATTCCAATTATATTTGTAACATTCAAAATGACATTATAGTATTCTAAAGTATTAAAAATGCTTCTAATGCACAGTTAAACAAGTGCAATGACACTATATTATGTGTTTTCAATAAAACCATGTGTGCTTGCAATAGTATCTTGCATGCTTCCAAGCTTTGTATCAACAACCATGTCAAAATTGTGTTCATTATACTAAGTATGATCCTTGTCTCAATTATTTTCCCTGTCGAGGTCATCAAACCAATTTCGACGCTTGAGATTTTGTGGCATATGTGGAAATGTAGGTGTCTTACTGGCGATACTCGACCTTCTCCTCACATCCATTCACTCAATCTCTTTGTTTACGAATAGTATGACCAAATCCATCTTGTACAGGGAAAAATGGATGCACACTTGGATGGTCTAATCCGAGTTGGGACGAGACATGTCTACTTTTTACCTTGTTTGACAAATCTTCTAAATTCTTATCAATGAAAATAAGTGTCACCAAATTAGATGTGTTCATCAAAATCCCTTGAATCTTGTTTGTTATTTGCAACTTCAAGTCTATTGTTCCATGTTCATCTCTGTTGTCGATGGTCTACAAACAACAATAGACATATTTCAAAAATTACAAATCAAACTAACAAAAAATGGAATGATAAAAATATGGTTATAATGTCATCTACATATTCACAGAATAATCCTCCAAGAGGTGGAAACTTTCATTATCTCTAGTCTCATCAAATTCATTAATTTCCTACATTAACATTACAACACATTTAAGACACATGTTTTTGCAAGGAATGATATACCAATTAACATTAAATTTCCTACATTAACATTGCAATTCATTATTTCTTTATATGGCTCTTGCTGAAGAAGGTTGGGTAGAAATCCCTTGAGCTTTCTCCCTCAATAAAGTCATTCAATCTATCAATTTCAATCCAAGCTGAAAATAATTGTGAGCCTTTAAGGACATATGTCTCCCATGAAAGGTCTTTGTAGGAGAACTTTCCATTAGGGGGGTGTTGAACAACTTCATCCATGATGAGAGACCAATTGACATCCATCTAATAGACAAAAAAATGTCAAATTTTGATTAGAAAATCTCCACACAACATAGAACATTTGGTCGTCTAAATTATAGACATATTTGATAACCATCCAAAATATGCTAGTTTAATTATTGCAATTATACCCATTGTCAAAATTAGAGGTAAAGATCCCAAGGATAGCGAATGTTAATGTGGAAATGATTATAAAAGTGAAATGAACAATGAACAATAAATTTTAATGTGATAAGGATAAATGGTTAATTTCAATTTAAGAAAAGCACGATTGGATTTGTATGAATATTAAACTAGCGTAATATCATAAAATTACTTTTCTTTCTTTTGAATAGAAATTTGGACTCATTGATAATAGTAGATATGTTCAAAATAATCTAAAGGCTTCTAGAAAGACCTAGTTGGCCATTGATATTAGATATTTTAATGTATTTGTTAAAGGTGTATTTATGATTTTGGAAGGTCTTTGAAGACCATGTGCTCTTCACATGGCATATGTATAGATTTTCTAAGAGCCTTGAATGTGTTGTCAAAGTTTGTCTCCACTACTTGAATTTGCATTTCATTATTGTGGGTTAGAGATATGAAATGATTCTTTCCATGAATGTGTTCATGAGTATGTTAAAAAAATCTATAATAGTTTCCTTTCTTTATGCTTGGAAAGAAAGCTTTCGAACATATCAATGGGTTTGAATTTTTCAAGGAAAGTTCCCATGAATGGGTTTGAATTTATTCATATTTAGTTGTGTCCAATTGTATGTTTAATTTGAAAACCTCGAGTTGAATTCTCCAATTGTTCAAATTTAAAGTAACTTGTATGACACTATCAATCTCTTTACTAATTTTAGAAAATATAACTCCTATAGTGTGTACTCTCTTCGTCCTTGATTTGAGAATGCTTCTAAAATTAGTTAAGCTAAGCTTTTATGATCTATAACAAATTTAATGAATATATATGAGTAAATTTCCATAGAAAATGTAATATTCTACTTGATCTTACAAATCGTGACAAAGATTATTGAAATTATAGAATTTAAGTGTCGAGAATGTGATCATGGCAATTTTATGTTATCTTGCTATCATTCATACATTATAAAAGTCTCTAAGAGTTCACCATGAGATTAACCCATTAAAACTCTCATGAAACCATTAAATAGTCTTGGAAATAGCTTGGAAGCTATTTTGGAGTATCTACAACCTTTACAAATCCTCCTTGAAGTATTGAAACCCTTTATTATATTTCAAAATAACATCTAGTGTCAAGAATTTAAATTTAAAGGATGGCAAGAAGGTAGTTTAGAATGAAGGTTTGGATGTAATGATCATTAGATATATGGCATAACTTGAATGCATCATTAATTTCCCTTTAGTAGTTCATTAATTACCTTATATTTCTCAACACTTTCGAGGATAAATTGATAGTTTGGTATGTGTTGAAAACCTTCACCTAGCTATCATGATAGAGCTATAGATGTCAAGTAGGAGCCATAACCCATATTAAAGCTATATGAGGAAATGTTTTTGTTCCTAACAACTATTACAAGGTTCGACACATGTCATGTATGATATCAAAGTCCACCTATTATTGTTGCAAAGAGAAAACTATATTTTTACTATGTAATTGGTGTTGGAATATGGAAATGTTTTTGGTTCATCTTATTTTGTTAGATTTCAACCCTAGGGTTAACTAATTGTAGTGATTTACAACCTCATTTTGAATCTCAATGCTAAGGAAGCATCATATTTGTGAAAACTCTTTATTTCTACATGAAAATCTTGGTAAATGTGTCCTAACATTTTAAGAAGTTAAAATAAAATAGGTTGTAGATGCATACCTCAACCATAGATAGAGATAGATTTACAAAGGTTTAGTTTTTATGATTCTTAAACAAACATATTATTTTAGTATGGTGACTTAGTTTTTGATATGTATGCAAGTATAATTTATAGGATATAATAATTGATTTTCTTTGTGTAGTTGGAATGCCTGTTTAAAGGTCAACATCATTGCTTAAATCCAAGAAATAAATTAAAGCCATAAAGAAGCTTATTTCATCTTAGTCAACATTTCACCACTAGGGTGTAAGTATGGTTGTAGAGAAATAAAGAAAGAAGAAAGATATACATCACAAAACTATGTGGAATATTCAACGCCATTTGAGAACAACCATGATGTCAATAATAAATGACATCCTAAGACTATTATAACAACAATAAGATAGTATTAGCCTAAGAAATAATGCAACACAGTAGAGGTTAATTACATAGCCCATAAAGTTACCATCCAAAATAATTGTTCACCTACAATAACACTATCAGACATATGCACAAGATGTTACATATGACTAATGAAATATAATCTTGCTTAGGCTATTCTAATAGCATCATGAGTATATCACACCTTTAGAATATTATTTTGGTATCCATAGAGCCATTATTGACACTAGGAATTGTCAAGAGTGAGTTAGAAACACCAAAACAAACTATAATTAATTGGAGTTCATCATGGAAAGACATAAAATATAGCCATGCATCATTTCTACAAGTTGTATGCCTCTTATCTATATGATCTATAATTCTTTCATAGTAGTTAATAGAAGTACCAATGTTTCCATAAGATAACAATCAAGCTAGGCTATTATCATAATTAAGCTAGAGGCTCAATCAATTTCCTATGTATTATCATTACACCATCATAGAGAACAATAATAGGAGAATAGGGTACTCTTAGGAAATCACTAAAGCCATAAAAATTCAAGATAATCACAATTATTAATACTACTATAAATCTTATAGGATGGGCATGTGCCTAGATAGTCTTATTAAGGTTATCATAATCAACAACAATGACAATAATAGGTTATATGAAGGATTTCTTTAGGTACTAAATTATGAAGGTTTCCAACTTGTTGTTAGGCATCAATGAAAGTCAAGCACAAAAACTAAGAGGACTATCTCATCAAGGGTAGGAGTGTCATAAAACTCTACCATTAAGATTGAGATTAAGATTAAGATCATAATCATGTAAAACTCTACCATTTTTCTCTTATAGGAAAGTAATCACCAATTGGCCAGCCCCATATCACCTTAGAGGCTTTTCAAGATAATTCAACATCACTTAAAAATTCCATACCACAAATATAGAGGAGATAGTCCCAAAATACATCTAATATCATTAAGATAACCTTGTCATTATATCAAAATATTGTCATGAATAACATATACGATTGTCCTTATTTGATTTTATTGAGTGTGCAGTTATAAACTAACTATTTTCTTTTGTTTCCTTAGTAATGAAGGATGTCAAGACATGGTATTATTTATAATTATGTACCTTATAGCATAGTCTTGTAGCTCATTATCTCATTGATCGCTATAAAACCACCTTAACAAATATTACAAGAAAGGAAGTTGTATTGTTAGAAAATATCATAGTACTACTATGGATAGCCCTATCCTTGAATCACATGATATGAGTACTATATATGAGAAATCGTGAAAAAGTTTTGAAGACTTACAAATAAGGACAATCACATGAGTGATGCCATTTGTATTAGAAAGACAATAAAGTGACCCCATTCAACAAGTGTTAATGCCTTAGCCTTATGCAATCTACACAATACATTATCCCAAGGCTATAGTATAGATGTAATCATAATAGACATAGTTACTCATATGGTCATGATTGTCCTTAATCTTACAAACATTACTATTGTATGGTGTGTTGTATGTGTCTTCTCAATTCAAAAGATTACTATTGTATGTTGTGTTGTATGTGTCTTCTCAAGTCAAAAGCTTGTTAGGATAGTTGGAAATCCTCTGATAGACATGTATGCCAACCCAAATCACAATGAAATAACTGTAACTCAAATGCTGACCTTGTGCAAGTTAAGGAAAAGATGCAAAGGACTAGTCATTTACAGCTTTAGCCAAATATGAAGAACTAATCACCAGAATAGGGGAACTGTCAAATCTCACCAATATGACAGACTGTAGAAAGCTTTATTACAGTAAATACAACTTTGACAATTGGGAAACATCTGCAGTCCCATGGTTCTTTCTTGCTAAAGCATGTGCAAGTGAATGCTTTAAAACTGTACTAATTTCAATTTCTCTTTTAGATAACAGACTAATTTTGTATTCTCTTGTAGATAGCAAATAATCTTAATTGAATATGGTCTTAAACATAATGGCAAAGAATGGTTATATAGGCTCTTTTCAAATTTGGTGGTGCCTTGTGACAGTGCTACTTTGATGTACTGCAAGGTTTGTTGGTTATGCACAAAAGGAGTTTCTTGACAATGCCTAAGATTTTTCAACAAGTGCAATTAGTAGTTGCATGGCCAAAATTGTCAACCTATGCTAACATCATCCCATATTGCATCAAACATAGAGATTAGAGTAGCATATAATCTTGCAGCAGCTGAGACATTCTCAGATGCAACTCATAAAACATGAATATTTGGAGAGCATACTATAGATAAACCCTCCATCTTCGGCTGACTCTTCTATGCCATAATCTTGTAGCAGCTGAGACATTATCATATGCAACTCATAAAAAAGGAATATTTGGAGATCATACTAAAGATAAACCCCCCATCTCCAGCTAACTCTTCTATGCCATGTTCTTGGTGGTATAAAGATAATCAATAAAGTTGTTAAACGTTCTATGTGACAGTTCTATTGACAACGTTTATAAATTTTTGGCATCCTTGTGGCTTCTCATGACACTCAAGAGACATTTGCACGAGATCAAAAGAATAAGTAAGAAGTCTTTTAACCCTGACTGAAACTCAACCCATTTCAAAAAAGAGACATTTGCAAGAGATCAAAAGAACAAGTGAGAAGAGGGTTAAGCCTAATAAACCTAGCCCTTCTAGCACACCACAACCCTAGTGACTGCCCTCATCTAATATTTACTTCCATTTGTATGTTGCGTAAAGTGTTGAATAAAGGAGGGTCATTCCTCATCAGCACTGCACCTTCCTCACTGCTGACATCAACTAACATATTAAGTTGTTGGACTAGATGATGCCTGATATCAAACACAATAAATTGGCAATAGGCCATCGGAGCAACATATCTATCCATACTTCAACTTCTATATATACATGATAGGGATTCCTTTGATGCCAAATATGGTAGGGATTCTTTTGATACTGAATTAGGTAAAGGAAAATGGGCATGGACAGGTCTCTTTCGTCCCCTAAAAGGAATTTCACTATTGTTTGAATATAAATTAAATTACCACGAGACAAGTTGAAAAAGAAAAAACAGTAACTTTGACTATTAATTTATAGAAACACAATTATCACACCAGCTAGATACAAACAAACAAGCAGAACGACGATGAGAATGGAAGAGATTCAATAGAGAGGAAAACATGTTGAAAAAGAAAAAAATAGTATCCTTGAGGTAGTTTGAGTCACCAATACAAGGTTCCCCTTCACTTGAGTTAAAGCGAGAGCTTATTTGGGGATGGCGATAGTGAAAATAAAAGCAGGGTCACTGTAAAAGTGGAAGCATAAAGAAAATGAGCAAGAAATTAGAACATACTATTTTAGTGCCAAATGTAGACAATGTCCTTCAATACCTGTGTTGTTTTTGTTCAGTCCTGATGCCCTCTCCTCTCCTTTCCTTTCAACGCTCACTTCATAGCTGACAACAAATGGTGTTTGCGGTGGGATTCAAACCATTCAATTTTTAAAACTTAAAAACGTTTAATGTGCAAACAAATTTTATGCTGCGTGGGATTTTGAAGCGGGAAACGGGGCCAGTTGATTCATACAGGAATGGAATCCCCCAAACTGCGAATCTGTAAATGGAAACTCTACGAATGACAGAGGTTAAGTTAAAGAGTGGGTGAACGGGAGAGGTGAGGTTAAAAGTTGGCCCAACCACCTAAGCGGTCAACGCTTAGAGTGTACTGGTTAAGTCGTCCCCTGAAGAGTATGTTCAAACTGGATATTGTGCCAGCTATTGACTTTTAATCATTTCCAAACCAGAATGTATGAAAAAATTCGATTCTATATAGTATCAAGTGAGGTCAAGCCTATGGTATATTTGTAAAATGAATTGCATTTAATATTTATATCTTGTTTGGTTTTCTTGCAACAACAACAACAACAAGCCTCTCAATCTTTACAAGCTACTCAAGTAGCCCAAGCCACATTACAAGTAGAAAAGGCTGCTCAAGCCCAAGCCACACTACAAGCAAAAAAGGCTGCTCAAACCCAAATTCTATTGCAACAACAAGTGGGACAAGCACAAGCCCAAGCTCAAGCTCAGGTGCACACCTAATATCAAGCACAACAAGTGTAGACACAAGCACAAAAACAAGCACCACAACTACAAGCATATCAACAAGAAATAAAACAATACCAAGAGCAACAAGAAGTAGCCCAATTGTTAGCCCAACACCAAGCGTTGTTGGAACAACAACAAGCTCAACAATAGGCAATCCTAACAAAACAAAAACATCAACAACAAGTGTTGTTTATACAATAGCAAGTGAAAGCATACCTGGCTTGACAAAATGTGCAAATACCATCAAACAACACACTAAACAATCCACCCATCCAACCAACAATTGAAACACCCCAGAACACCTTGATCCCACCCCGTGATCTACAAAATGATGTAATGGCACAAATCAGGTTGCTCTTGCAACAAGTCTTGATCTTTAATCAGGTTGAACCACAAAAATACCAAGCAACTTGTGTCCCTATCCATTTGACAAGAGCCTTATGATGAAACCATTCCCGAAGGGATTTTAGATCCCCAAGTTTGAAAAATATCATGGAACGGGAAACCCTGAAGATCACATTAGGGAATTCCAGGTTCATTGCATGGAAGTCACATACATTGATACCTATCTGATGTGGCTATTTCCTAGGAGTTTGGCTAGCCACGCTATGGAATGGTTCTCTCGCCTACCTACAAGCATAAAAAAATTCCAAGAAATTATAGATGCATTCATTAAAAACTACACATGTAATATCGCAATGGATGTTAGTCTAGAAGAACTCTCAGCTCTAAAAGAAGGTAAGAATGAGTCATTCACTTCATTCCTACAATGATGGTGATCCAAGGAAAATCAGAGAAAATGGGTCATTCCCGAGGAACAACAAGTTTGCACCATCATATCCAACCTTGACGACCTCTTGGAATTCCATCTCAAGGTCCAAGGGATTACCACGTATGACCAGTTAATCTCCAAGGCACTCAAAATTGAACGAATGAAACAACCTGCGAGATCAACTTCATACCCCGAACAACAAAACTACCGCGCACCCACCAATTACAATGACAAACATCACACATGGGCAAGGAAAAATAATGTTACCAATGATGGTGTTGTTGATGCCAAAGTGGTCATCAATGCCCATCGTCAAAATACACCTACACCACAAATCCAAATCCAACACCAAAACAATCATCAAGCAACACAACAACCAAAAAAAAATCAAGAAATTAACAATGTCAATGATCAAAGAGGACCACCCCAACGGAACAAGAATTACCCCAAGAAAAAGTACACTGCTCTTGGGGAACCACTCGAAGTCATCATGAAGAAGCTAATAAACGAAAAACTCATTTATGAGAATTACCAAGAACCGGATGTGAAACCTCCTTGGTATAATGAGAATCAACTCTGTGACTTCCATAAAATCAAAGGGCATACCACGAATAGTTGTATGAGGTCAAAAAACATAGTTTAGGATCTCATCGATCAAAGAATTATAAACGTGTAATAGCCAACAGGAAACCAAAACCTTAAGATATACACGAATCTGATGCCTAACCATGGCAATAAAGGGATTAATAGCATGGATAAGGGGAAAGAAACCTTCAAGAATGTAAATCATGTGCATTACCATGTAGTTTCATCCTTGGATGACTACTGCGCTACCATCACTATCAAAGGATCCCATGCTGATTGTGGAGTCACCACAAGAGGCGACAAAGTTATCATCATAGGATCATCCAAGCCAAATACAATCCCTACACCTAGATTTGTCCCCAATGGCTATAACATCCTTGATCAACTCAAAAGAATGCCAGCGCAAATCTCCATCATTGAGTTACTAAAAATCTCATCTGCCCATAAGAAAATCCTTGAGGAAGCATTGGCTTCATCCATTGTCCCAGTAAATCTTGATGCGGAACAATTCCAAGCTATGGTCAGAAATATCATTACACCAAATCTCCTCACATTCTCCGACCAAGATTTTCCTGCCCAACCATCTCATAACTGTGCACTCCACTTAGAAGTCCTAGTACAAAAAATAAAATTCAAAAGGGTCTTGGTGGATGGAGGTGTGGGCTTGAATATTTGTTCTCTTAAGCTCATCAAACAATTAAACATCTCAGAGGATTCTATCGACAAAGGAAAGGGTATCACAGTAAGAGTGTATGATGATCAAGAAAGAGTGTCCCAGGGCACAATCAAAATCCCTATTCAGGTAGAACTAGCCATCATGGAAACCACTTGTCAGGTCCTAGACCTCGACTTGCCATATAACATCCTCCTAGGACGTCCATGGATTCATGCAATGCAAGAAGTAGCGTCAACTTTACATCAATGTGTCAAATTCACATATGAAGGACATGAAGTCACAGTCCATGGAGATCTTGAACCATTACCCTACTACAATAGCCTCGAGGAAAAGTACTATAAAATCACCCAAGTACCAAAAAATGACGAGGGCCCATCTACACCATACATTGATCCCTCCACTCTCGCTTCCACTTTTGCGACAGAGACACTCGCCACTCCCACCATTCCCACCATTTCAAAAATTAAGGTCATCATCCAAGATAACGGTTGTGGGAACTACACACTTCCTACAAATTCTTTGGTGGTAGGAGAGTTACCACAATCTCCTAGATCACGGGTATGTCCGTAAGTAAATGAAGCTTCCACATCTTAAATGTCTCCTGAAGACTATCCCAATTTTACAAGTTGGGGATATCTCGGTGAAGAAGTTATCGAGGCAAATCCATCTCATATGTTATACCAAGATGAGAGACCAGTAGTTGATTTACCAATGGATGATAGAAGCAAGGGTCTGCAAATGATGCTCGTAATGGGCTATGATAGAAATCAAAGACTTGGGAAAAACAAAAACAGGCTTATAATACCTATCATTCCAGAGATGTGAATGAGAAATCTTGGCCTTAGATGTACCCCTCTGAGTATAACCATGTATGAGGCTAAATTCCTCTAGTTAGAAATGTCAAAAATCCTCCTTAGCAAATTGTAGTTGAACTGCACTTACCAGTATCTACATGTCATGTCATAGATAACTTCATATTTGACATAACCGACATCTATAGTAGTAGTGATGGTGAGGATCCCATGACCAATTTACCTAGGCTATTTGAGGATACCACTTTTTTCATGATTAGGACCTTATCCTTTGAATCAAACCATCAAAATCATGAAGTCTATCTAGTATACACCCAACTCATCGACTACGACCAACGAGGACCACCAGTTCTTGATACATTCAAAAATGATGAGGCACTCTCAGAATTCATGGGACTATAGGATAACATTAATATGGGTATCACAAAGGAGGGTTCATAATTGAGCTAGATACACATGCCTATTATGGGGAAACAATTGAATCCCTTAGTCACAAAAGTGAAAAGTTGAGAATAATATCTAAGTCTTTGAGTGAAAACCACATTGTGGCACTCTCTGACAAGAAAAATGTAAAAATAAAGGACACATCCAATGGTGAAAACCTCTCTAAGGTGCCCGAGGATGGGGGATTCAATCTTCCTTTCAGAGCTCTTCATCAAGAAAAATCATTAGTCCTGGCAGAAAAATGCAATCTGGTCAATCTAGGAATAGAGGAAACCTCGCACATCACATTCTATGTGGAAGATCATTACTATCAGAAGAAAAAGAGCTCCTAGCATCCTTGCTAAGAGAGACAAGTAAACTTTGCATCGAGCTATGCTGACATGCCAGGGCTTGATCCAGAAATCATGGTTCAACACTTAGCAGTATACCCAATATCAAAGTCTATTAAAAAAAAACTCAGGAAAATGCACCCTTAGATCGCCCTACTAGTCAAAATGGAATTAAAAAATCTATTAGATGTAGGATTCATTCAACCGATAGATTATCTAGAATGGGTGTCAAACTTGGTGCCTGTCTCAAAACCCGATGGGGGCATCAGAATCTGCACAGACTTTAGAGACTTGAACAAAGCATGTCTGAAAGATATTTCTCATTGCCCAATATTGACATGATCATAGACATGATGGCGGGACATGAAATTCTTTCCTTGATGGATGGTTTCTCAAGTTATAACCGAATAATTATTGCTAAAGAAGACCAACACAAAGTGGCCTTCACTTGTCCATGGGGGACTTACTGCTGGAATATGATGCCATTCGGCTTAAAGAATGTAGGAGAAACACACCAAAGAGCCATGACGTTAATATTCCATGACATGATCCATAAGACTGTCGAAGATTATGTTGATGATATTCTAGCCAAATCTAGAAGGAGAAAGGATCACATTGTTAGCTCTCAAAAACATAGGCAAGGATACCTCAAGAGGCTACCAATCTCTTGATACGTTTTAGGGTAACAAAACAAGGTTTGAAATAATTAATCCTTCTACTCTTCAGGTGCTGCTAGACCTTGGCGGGTGTACCTAGAATGGATGAAATAGACTTAACCTATGATTTTCTCTCTTGCAATAATTTATCCACTATGGCAGATGGAAGTGGACAAAATGGATCAAATTTGGTATAAATTGTATACTAAAATGAAGATTAAATCCTAATATGCTCAATTAACAGATGTAAAAAGATATGAATGAGACTAAATAATGTAAACAGTGAGACCAGTGCCTTATAGGGTATGTGGAGTCAAGAGAAATCTAAGATAAGTACTATGTTCTGGCACAAATCCAAGCTGTTCAGCATATGATTTGGTTTATAGTTTATATGAACATGCAAGGTTATGATTACCAAGTTCTTCTTAGTGATCCAATTGATTCTGAACTATATCTATTCTATCTACTATATATTCTACTACTACTTCTATCGTCCATTTTGAAATTTGGAATGGGTATTTATACATCGTGTACATGAAAGGACGCATCCTTTCAGTAACCATATGTTTACATAACAAAATAATTTTTGAATACAATTAAGCTCTATTTAGCCATAAGTGAGTTTTAGCAAGATGATCCAAATAATCTCAACGCTCATATGTTTCGGCATCTCCAACTACATTCCGGATTGTGACTTCCTTCCTGATCATCTCCTCATTCTTCTCCCTCACTTCCTCCAAAGCTGTATCCTCCGCAAAAGCTATTCTCAAGACCTTATTCAATATTGATTCACATTCATTCTTCCACCTGATAACCTCTTTCAATTCCCCATTGTCATAAGAGAATGTAATCACCATCTTCTTAGCAGCATCCATCAACCCCTGCTCATCTCCTTGCAATTCAACATAGAAGTTACGATGATGATTGATTATATGATTTACAGCTTCAAGTACTGCACTGCTAGAATCATCACTTTGAGCTAGTTCATGAAACTTCTCCATAATTCGCCTATGAATCCTTGTATGCTCCTTTAATGCAGCAAGAGTATGAGAGTTCTTTCCCCATAATTTATTTAACCAAGATGTTACATTATCTATCCTCCTTTTGACAATTGCTGTAGTTGCATCATGCTTTCCTTGAGAATAAGCACTTGATCCTACCCAGTGATCTTTTGCCTGAGAACCTTCTCCTTGAGTGAGCATTTTGGTTGGCCTCATTGGAATACCAACCAAGTCCTTCAATCTGTCATTATCTCTCATCATCCTTTCAATATTTTCCTTGTACATCTCTCTTTCTTTTATCAGCATTTCGATCTATGCTTTGTTCAACTTTTCAATATTCACTCCAATCTCTGTAGTAGCTATAGGATCAGCCTCTCCAACCTTCAAATTCATAACATGGCCAAATTCCTTCTCTGTATCAATTACAACTAACTTCCTGTGGCATAGATATAAGGCCCAAATCATTAATGGCCCTTCATCAGTATTGTACTTTGATCCAACATACACCTTTGTTACACTTTCTTTATCAAGCTTATGTGTAGCATTGCTATCCCTTAAGAAACTATGAAAAACTAATGCAGAATTCAAATCAAGTCTAGGAAAGATCATGACCCCAGCATTTTCTAACATTTGTCTTCCCCTTTCAGGGGTCATATTTGTCATTTCATCATCCACACATTTCCTCAATTGACCCAGTAATTGTTCTTCATTTCCTGAAGTAATATCATCAACATTTTCTCTTATTTCCTTCCCATTCTGTTTGTACACGAATGCCTTGAATTCTAGGGAATTTATAAACTCATCATCTGAGACAAATGACCTGTATTCCATGTGCCTTGCATCTACATCGCCACTTTCAATACTCTGCTCTCTATTTGGGCAAACATAATGCTGAGTTCTCACCCTAGACACCCTTTTTGTTCTGCCCTGAGGCACATTATCCTTTGGTGTTTCCTCATCTCCAGAAGACAATATCTCTTCATCCTGTAACCCATGGTTATACCTATCAACCACCATCTTAGCTTCTTCTTCATCCAAATTCCTTATCATGTCATCAAAAGGATATGGTACATGCTGATACCCCCCAAAGTTTATCTTCATCTTAGCAGAATTTATATATCCCTCTGGATCAAAATCCTTTTTGAGTGGCCCTCTCTTCATATTATAATGCAACAATCTGTCAAAAATTGAATTGTATCCTTCCTTGGCCAATACAGTGAAGTCACCAAAACACAGTGTACTAGGCATAAAAGCCTGCTTCCCAAAAGATCTGAAATGCATTACACTACAATAATCCATTTGCCTGACAATCTCTAAATATGCAACTCTGTTCAGAAATGTCTTTGGCAGAATGAAAGGGGCATCTTCAAACCCATAAACTCTAATCATTGTAGCTCCCTCCAAACAATACCAATCTCCCCAATTATGATCAATTGGCCCATTGAAGTCTTTTGGCCGAAGAAATCTCTTAATCTCATCAGTTAATGAATAATTACAAGGATATTGATATAGCTTATACAATGTTTTTACAAAATGTTCTTCGAAATGAATGAAACTAGAATTAGCAAACCTGCTATCCCAAATAGCAGTCCACAATTGAACAGGCAATATTTCACCCTCCTTACCAACTTGAGAAATTCTCATCTCTGAAGGCCACACACCCAGCTCTTGTCCAAAATATAGTACCAAATGCATCAACAACGAATAGTGCCTAAGATGAACAATAGAAGCTCCACCTTTAATAGTTATGAATCTTGAATCAAGCTCCCTAGAAATGTATGAGGCATAGTCAAATGGCCTAGAGTTATGATATTGGATATCTGATGTGATAATCATTGGCACAATTGACATGAATTCCGGGGCATCAATTCCCAACACTTGACACACTGAGAAATAAGTGTACTTCATATAGGGTGCAAACAAATCCACATGATAAGGAGACCCCTCACTATCCTGCAGAGGATCTGGCTTGCTTCCCTATTTAACTCTGTGAATTGGAAACCTCCAGCCCTTATAGATTGTATCCATTCTTGAGAATTCTTTCTCCAATTCTTCACAACTGATCTCCTCATTGTAGAACCCTTCTAATTTGAAAACTTCACCTATTGCCTCATTTGACACATATATATGTGGTTTTCCAAATGGGTCACAAATAGCTTTGTGTTTTGGGTCATAATGATCAGCAAGCAACTTTACTAACTCGACATTTACAAATACGTTAGGGCACACTAGTTTCCCTACATTCAGCTTACATGGGTTACAAACTGGTTCACAGTGGTTTCTTCTGTGATAATGGAAATTGAAAAGTTCATACCCTCTTACGATAGTATAGACGTCACCAATGAACCTACATTTATCATCCAACTTATCAACTTTTGCCCTAAGTTGTGCAGACCTTCTAGCTTTAGGCCCTGAGCCAAGCAACTGGTCAATAAGGTCCTGGTTTAGTCTTCGTTCAGTGCCCTCATGTTCTATATCAACCTTCTGTTTATTTCCTTTTAACTGACTACTCTCACCAAGTTTTCTACCCTTAGCCTTTCTAGAACCAGAAGACTCCATTCTTAAAGCTCACAAAAATTAGAATTGGAAGGCTTAAAATGTAACAACTTACAGTATTTTGCTCAAGCTCCTCAGGCTGAAAAAATGTCCTGGTTCTTCATTTTGCGCTGATGATTCTCCTGTAATCAATTCAACACTGGTGCATTGATTAAACATTCACTATTATATCTCATCGTGCCATTAATGAAGCATGAACAAGACTCGTTTGAAGCTGGCACTGTCGCATAGAACATCTCATTGGTGAGAGATTTTCAAATCTAGGGCAAAGTCCTTTTCGCAACGTTTATAAAACCCTTTTTCCAAGACACTCTGTGGTCTTACCGACACTTGGAATCAAACTAATGACTATGGCTTCTACTTTTCATGTCGCTGTGACAATTCCAAGTCAGAGAGATGTCTCATAGATTTCATTATGTCTTACCGATATACATTCTTCAATGTATTCTCCAGTCGCTGAGACATAATTACCCTTTCACCGATGAAAACCCATTTTGGCGTGGCCATTAAGTCTTACCGATGAAATAATTCCATCGGAAAGACAAAGAACCTTCGAAAAGACTCATACCGATTCCAAATGGCTCACTGAACCCGTTCCTCCAGATCACTTTATTCGGTGAGACTCACCCTGAAACTCTTATTGGTGTAATTTTTTGATTTTGGTGAAACTCACACCGAAGACTCCTCCTCTTGCCAATGCATTTTTATTGGCATGAATTTTGAATCGGCAAGACTATGTAACTTCATACCGAACACTATTGATAGAATCCCCTTGTATTTGGTTCGGAAAGACAAGAGTCACTTTGCCAAGACGTTACCCCCATGCATATGAGTCTTACTGAGACATTTGTTTGTGACCTGATTGGTGAGATAGTATGATCTTGTTATAACCTTACACCGATATCAATTAGTGTGGCTGAGATGATCCTTGTATGTGCTAGTCGGTAAGACATGTTGACTTCGTCATGACATTACATTGATGCCTCAATCCTTTGCTGATAGAACTTCTCATATGCCTTTCGACAAGACATTCATATATTGCTATGACCTTCACCTGGATATGATTCTTATGCCAATATGTGTCTTTTCTGTCTCCGAAACAAAAGATATGTCCTACCAATAGCCTACAACAAGTATTAGTGAAAAATATATAGGTCAGGGAGACACTCACTCTGTTATGTCGATATGGAAAATATAGTGAAATATCACAGACTAGATTGATTCAGACGGATCATATGACAAAAAAAAAGCAAGGCAACATGAGGAAGGGTTTTTATGTTTATAATGAGGACTTATTTTGGAAACTCATGAATGCAATTGACTGTAAAATTTTCAAAATTTCATAGTCCTAACACACATAGCAACCCTAAATGCCATTTTTGATAGGCTAGAAGAGTGCAAGGTTCGATTAAACCCAAAGAAGTGCATCTTTGGTGTACAATCAGGAAAATTGCTAGGATATATAGTGTTAATGAGAGGTATTGAGGTAGATCCAACAAAAGTAAAAACAATCATTGAGATGAAAGCACCCAAAACATTAAAGCAATTGAGAGGTCTCCAAGGCAGGTTTTAATCCATTCAAAGGTTCATAGCACAGCTGGTAGACAAACACAACCCATACTATCACCTACTTCACAAGGGAGTAGCGTACAAATGGGATAAAAAGTGTGAAGAAGCCTTCAATAAAGTCAAATAATATCTACTTACACCACTAGTACTAATGTCACCAATCCTATGAAAACCATTAATTCTCTACATATCAACAAAAAAAATAGCCCTTGGAGCTCTCCTAGCTCAACATGATGAAAATGGAATAGAAAGGGCCATCTATTACATTAGCAGAACAATGGTTGAGCATGAGCTAAACTACTCATTCATAGAGAAATCATGCCTAGCAATAGTATTTGCATCACAAAAATTCAGACATTACATGTTAGCACACAAAATAAAACTCATCACCAAAATTGACCCTCTCAAGTACTTACTGTCAAAAGCAATGCTCACTAGAAGAATGGCCAAATGGGTGATGATACTATCAAAATACAACATTGAATATGTGGAACAGAAATAAATCAAAGGCCAAGTCATTGCAGATTAGCTTGTAGAAGCACCAATCTATTCAGAGAATCCTCTCATCTTAGAGTCTCCAGACGAATCTATTTTTAATCTCAACATAGCCAACCACTAGAAACTCTAATTTGATGGCTCATACACATAACATGGATCAGGAGCCGGTGTCTTCTTTATCACCCCACAAGGGGACTACATACCAAGGTCCTACAAACTGGTGTTTCCTTGCACCAATAACATTGCAAAATATGAGGCTTTAACCATAGGTCTTAGAATAGAAGTGCAGTGGAACATTATAGCTCTCAGAGTATATGGAGACTCTCAATTGATAATAAACTAAGTGAATAATGAATACCATACTAAAGACATAAATCTCACTCCATACAAGAAATATGTGGAGACTCTCAAAGAATCCTTCATCGAGATTACATTTGAGCAGATACCCAGAGCCAACAATAGAGTAGCAGACACCATGGCAACAATTGGATCCTTACTGGACATCCCCCACAACGTTCCAAAATATGAATTCCTAATAGAGCAACTTCTCATACCTACATTCGAGGCACCATAATCAAGATTTTTGTGCGAAATCATTAGTCTTGGTGATCCTTGGTACCACAAAATTTATACCTACTTGCAAATAGGGGTCATACCTCCTGACTTACCCTCAACCCTAAAATGAACCTTTATAAAAAAGGCATCCTAATTCGTCATCCTAGGAGATACCCTATATCGTAGGAGCATAGAAGGAACCTTACTGTGTTATTTAAACACTAAGGAGGAATTGACCGCTCTAATTGAATTACATAATAGTATCTATGGTTCACACTCGAGTGGAATGAAAATAGCCAAGAAACTGCTGAGGATGGGGTATTATTGGCCTACAATGGAAAGAGAGGCACTTGAATACGTCAAAAGTTGTCAACAATGTTAGCAACATGGAGACCTCATCCATGCTCCAGCTCAAGGACTTCATCCCATTATCACACCATGGCCCTTTTTGTAGTGGGGCTCAATCTCAATGGAAAAATCACACCCATTTCATCTAACGACCACATGCGCATCATAACCGCCATGTAGTACTTTACTAAGTGGGTGGAAGCTGTACCCATGACATATATAACTAGGAAGAAGATATCAAAGTTCATCCTAAACTATCTCATTTTCCACTATGGTGTTGCACAAGCCATTATCTCAGACAATGGGACACCATTTAAGAATTAGGAAATTCGCAACTTGTGTTAAAAAATGAAAATCTAACATTGCTTCTCCACCCCATACTATCCCCAAGGAAATGGCCAAGTAGAAGCCACAAATAATTTACCATTTTAAAAATCCCTAAGAAAATAGTCAATGACGTAGGTTGTGATTGGAATCTGTAGCTCAATCCTGCCCTCTGGGCTATCGAACCGGCATCTGCACACCCACCGATACCCGCCCTTTCTACATGGACTAGGGATCAGAAGTGGTACTCCCCATTGAGATTGAGCTCTCATCACTAAGAATATCACTGCAAAACCTCATCACAAATAAACAATACTGAGTATCAAGACTGAATGAGCTAGAGCTACTAGATGAGTGGTGTATAGATGCTTTAAATCATTTGCAAGTCTATCAAAATAGACTCAAAAGGAGCTATAATAAGAAAATCAAAAGCATAATATTTCAATTAAGATAACTAGTACTAAACAAAAATCAAAAGAATGCCCCAAACCCAAGCAACAAAGGAAAAATTGATCCCTCCCATTCCCAAGCAAAAAAGGAAGTATTACTCAGCCCATTCCCAAGGTTAGTTTGTCCTACCTTTATCAGAGTAGTCTATTACATCATGCTGGGGGAATGATCTCATCGGATTAGATTCGTGTATATTCTTGAAGTCCTAAAAATTAGAAAATCCAAAAACATTAAAATATTAGAAAATTGAAAAACATTGAAAATTTCCAAAATCCAATAAACATCAAAACATATCAAAATCCCAAAAATAGGTCAAAATTCAATCAAAAAGTCAAAATTAAAGTCATCTTGTCAAACTATGGGTCTCTGAGCCTTGAACGTAGGCAAGGTTGATCTTTGATCATCCCCTGAGACAGTTAGGTTAGTCCTTTAGGATTCTGTCATAATAAATTGACATTTCATCATGTATATCGTCATCTATAAATTGGTCAAGTCATCAATCGAACTACGTAGTCTCTACGTGTATAACGTAGGGAAGGATAATTTGTTGATCAGCCCCCGAGGCCCCTAGAATAGGTCCTTAGGTTACTCTCTTGGTCAAAATCTTAGAAAACCACAAAACATTCAAAAAATTGGAAAATCAAAACATTTGAAAAATCTCAAAAATACCAAAAACAACCTCAAAACATCACAAAACTGCAAAAACATTCAAATATTTGAAAAAATCTATTCATCTCATCTCGCTTTCACTCAAAATAACATCACTTGAATAATAAAAAAATTTCATCTTCAACCTTTGGTAAGATAATCAAAAGCAAGTCTAGCTAGTAAAAAAGTGAAAAGGGTATGTGTAGGATCATCATGGGAAAAACAGGCCCTTAAGTGACAAAAAAATTAGAAAAATCAAAGTTAGGAAAATTGACGTGAAAATTTGAATAAGTTATCTATATTATTTTAGAAATATGTAAGAATAGAATTTGTAGCAAATTAAATGTAGTTTCTAAACTACTAGGTTTGTTTTAAAGAAAAAAAAAAGCTATTTGGTGAAAATTTGAAATTTCAATGTAGTAGTACTTAAATTTCAGGGAAAAAATAACAAGTAGGTGTCTGTCTGACCACCCTAACCACAATAAAATCATCAAAAAGTTTAATAATATTTTAGATATAAGTAGAGGACTCATGTCCCAATGTGATGCATATTTTTTTATAATTTTTTTCCATGTAAATAATTAATTACGAATTTTTAATTACAACTTTTAAAAATATAAAAAACTTGTATGTCTAACCACCTTAACTTGGTCAAAACTTCATGAAATTCAATTTTTCTTTTTTTAATCCTATAGTATGTGAATCATAGAATGTGACACATGTTTTGGATTCAAAAAATGTGATACCATTTGAAAGCTATAGATGTTTTTCAATTAGCCTACCAATTAGGACTTTAGTCGTAATTCGAATAGAAAATGAATAATAATTACTTATTAAATTCAAAGTAAAGAATAATTTATATTGGTGGAAAGCTAAGAATCTCCTCTAAAAATCATTTTCATTTCATCAATTTTGGGTTAAAAAAAGTCGTCAGCCACATACCCATCATATTGCTACTTTTTGGCCCATCATGATCCTGAACATACCTAAAACTCAAAACATCAAGTCTCAGGTCTAAGTCAGTACGTAAGCAAGTTGGTCATCTCTTGGTGTCAATATCCCATCATCCAATTGGTCCCATATCAATCATTTCAAAGAACACTTTGGATAAAACGAAATGATGTGCCGCCATCCACTAACATGTCCTAGGATGTATCCTTCCTACAATGGGAATTATCTCTTGGAAATAGTTTTAGTCCCTATCCTTAAAAGTTACACATCCCCTTTTGGTTAGCGGTATTGAAGAACATCAGGTTGTTTGTTTACTGTATCTTTATCTTTTTGACTTATCTTATTGTGATCATTCCAAGGACTTCTTGGTGATATCCAAATAGAGGATTTAGAGAAATAGGAATGGGGCAACAATCATTATCTTTTGTCTGATGTGCTTGTTGGAAATTCTTGTAATATAACTCGGCGAATACTTGCTTTGCTAGGAAATATATGGAGGATCTTTTGGACAACTTGTTGACTATTGCATTGATAGGTTATACCTTTCTGTGTTTTGGTCTGAGGCATGTTGAAATTTCTGAAGTACACCCTAGTAAGGTTTTTGTATGTCAGGTGTGAACAAGGATACTCCTATCTGATTGTCAAGTAAAAGTTCATCACATTAAGTGCAATGCAATCCTGGTTCTCTATACCTTGATGCATCATACCACATGTGTTATCAAATATAAGAAAATTGGCCCTTTGAAAATCCCAACTCCTCGGCATTTAACCATCATCATTTGCATATTCATCACCTTACGTCTTGTTGAAATGACTTCTTCTCTTTCATCCCTTCTTGCTCATCACGCTAACAAGGTACTATGATAGTTAATCATTGTCATTATCATCAACATCATCATCAATCCTACATCCACAAATAATTAGCATATTGCATAAACTTATCATATAGGAAACATATGCATTACATTTCCATCATCATATAAATGTTCATGTTATTATAAGCATTTTCCATAAATAAGCATGTATCCAATTTTTTACCACATTACATTGCATCCATTTTTTCCATCACAATGCATTCATCACATAAACCATCACATAAACATTCATTTGCATGAAACATTTCATAATAATTTCACATTACCACCTACTGCATAATCATACATAATAGGTATAAGAGCATTATAGATAATGCATTGCATTATAAACATACATACGCGTATAATCATCTCCCACATTACATTCATTTTTTCATCAAACATCATCATACCACTTTGCACTAACATATCATTTCATATATTACATCACATCGTAGTAAATGCATCACATACATTACATTATTATTTAACATGTTTAGGATCTACAATAGCCTTCTCATTCACTAACAAATATTGACCATCACTTAGCAAGATACCTTGTAAGGCAATTCATGAGGAATCCTTCTCAAGTTTAACTTGTTCACCATTTCATAGGGCACCATATTTTTAGTTGAACCAGAATCAACCACAATTTTGCGTACCTTTCCCTTGCTCTTGCAAGTGGGTTTGGAAAGCCTCTTCCTGTGGAATGGCTCTACTTATTTTAAAGTCTTCAAAAGTTGCTTGTGCAACATCAAATCTTCTCCAAATTCAGGGTTTTCGGGATGGCTTGATCAACCAGTGCTCTCCTCTTTATCCTTTTGCACAAGTTAAACTCTTTTATCACCTTTACTTCCACTTGATGAAGCACCAATATTCTCAGGAAACTTGTAGGATGGATGTCCAAATTCATTACAAGTGTAACATCTACTTGAAAACACATTGGAACTCCTACCTCCTCTAAATCTGCCCCTTGTGCCTCTCCATCCACCTTTGAAATTAGATTGTTCTTGTCCTTTCATGGCATATTCTTTATTGTCATTGTTTGGGTTTGGGTTAGGCATGGATCCTCTACCTCTTGATGCATTACCTCTTCCCCTAGCTTCTTTATCTTGTCTTTTCTTCATTTTCTTCTCCACCCTGATTGCCATTTGGTAACATTCCTCTACATTACTAAGGGTTAACCAAAACCAGTTCATCTTGTATGTTTAACCTCAAACCACCCATATATCTTTCAACTTTCTCATCTTCATTCTCATGATGACCAGACCTTACACTTAGTTTATAAAATTCCTCAGTATAAGACTTAATGTCCATTTCTTTTTTCCCTAAGCTTTGTAATTTCTTAAACATTTGAACTTGAATATCTTTGGGTAAGTATTTACCTTTGAGTTTGGATACCATCTTGTCCCATGAGATGATTTCAAACTTTCCTTGCTTCCTCCTCTCTGAATGAAAGTAGTCCCACCATACCAGAGTATGGCCTTGCAACTTTGTCTTTGCAATATTTACTCTCTACTCCTCATGAACCTCATCACATTCAACATGGTTATCTAATGCAACAATCTAGTAAAGTAATTCTTCATCATTTAAAATTCCACCATGTTTAGGAACATCAATTTTTACCTTAGGCTTGTCATTCCTAACTACCTTCACCAAGTTTGCAATTCTTTGATCCTCTAGATCAAGTTCTTCTTCCATGTCTTCAAACTCATCATCTTCCTCTTCTTGTGACTCACTTTCTTCTACTTTCCTTCTTTTGTTTGTCTCCAAGGCTATGATTCTTTCCTCCAACTCTTTGATTTCTCTAGCATGTTTTTCTTTCATCTCCCTCATCTCTTTAGCCATATCTTTGTTCTTTGGAGGCATCCTTGAATACCAAACTCTTCACTTCTTCCTTGCTCTTTACAACCTACAAAATGTAAACAAATCTACTCCCTGATGCTCTGATACAACTATGATGTAGAGCCAAGATGGATAATTTACAACATGCTCAAACCTGATCAGACCTCAACAAGACATCAACCCTTGAAATCATAATCATCCACATTGACTCAACTAAGACGAACAAGGTTATAGACTCCAAATCTCAACAAATAGGCTTATATTTTAGAGAAGGACAAAGAAAGACCAACTCAACATCAATTAGCATCCTCTCAGACCCCAAATACAATGCCCTAATCAATCATACAAGATTCTCTTGCACCAATGTTGAGAAACATCCAACCGACCTATGGAAGGGCTACTTGAATTAACCCTATTTTAAAAATGAACTATCTCACAAACACTTCCCCTTCACAAAATCACACCAAACAATCAAAATTCATTTGTCATAACTCTAAGTTTTCCAAATTACTTGCTGTTACAGGGCCTTTAAGTCAATGATCCAACAAACCCTCAAATTACACACAAAAAACTAGGGTTTTACTGCATTTCCACAAATTTGGGTTTCTAAACCTAAAACAAAGTATCAAAATATTTCATTTGGGTCTACACAAACCTTCTAAACCATTACAAACTCATTCTTAACTCTAGCTCACAAAAACCCATCACAAAACCTCCATTTTCCCTTGGAAAAGTACTTTGTCAGCCCTAGGAATCACTCTCCAAACACCACATTTCTCCATTTTGTCTCCAAATAGATGATAAAAAAAACCTAAACTAACATATTACAAGCCATTCCTCTGAGTTACATCAGAATAGAGTAGGAGGAATGGCTTCAAAATTAAATATATTGCACAATCCAACCTTGTTGGTTTGTTATAGACAAAGCCAGAAAAATGAAGATTTATTTCACAAAGTCAATTGAAGAGGCCTCAAAATAGAAGAAAATGTATATTAAGACATGTCACTACAATATTTTATGAGTTTCAGATCATTGGAGGCCTGTACTGGGCCGTACGTAGTAAGAAGAGATTAAAAACTCAGAAAAATGCTTGAAAATTCATAGTTGGACATTGAAATAGGGCACAAAATTGTCAAAAGGAATTTCATTAACCCCTCATCCAGGATTTTAAGATGTCTTTATACATTTTAAAATAAAGAAAACCTTCCGTCGATGCCTATAACCAACCTTTAACTACCAAGACCTTCATTTGTCTTAAAATTGCTAACATTGACAATATTTGCTAAATAAGCATCATTATGCAATTTTGTTGTCCAAGACACCTAAGACCACTTAAATGCCTTTATTTCATCCTTAGTACAACTTCTAACTCTTGTCTTGCACTTCATTTACAATTTGAATAATTTTCCTTCAAAGATTACATGGAAAAATTGACAATTTTGAAGGAAGAGTACATGTTTGCACATTTGACCACCAAACTCCCAAAATCCTTAAATACATAAAACAATGATCTACTTAGACCTTCAATACCTACTATGATAAAGCACCTAAAACTGCAAGACTCACCTAAAATCCCCCAGGATAGACTTCTACCAAAATGAACTTTGCAACATGGTTGTAGGCGCCCCTGCACTAGATATAAGAGGGTATTTTCTCATAAAAGATAAGCAATAAATAATTATAGGCCACTAGAAGGGCCAAAAATGAAGTGTCAAGAATTTTTTGGTAAAGTAAGTAGAATTTACAGGGTGTTGCACCCTTCACATAGAGCCACAAGGGCCAAGAGAGCCCAAATCAAAAAGCGACAAAATAAAACACTAAACCAAAAATAGATGTGAACCAACAACAGACAGACCAATCAGCAAACCAGTAATGGTGGAAAACTTGGTAGAAATTTTAAGAATATTATTGTAATATATGTGATGAAGACAACCAACCTATAAAACCAATAGATGTTAAGAAAAAAGGAAGTATGAAAGTATAGAAGTCCTATTTTTCATAAAGCCTTTCATCAATAAAGATGTGTTTTGAGACATACAAAGATGTGGATTGGCTCGGAATGCCCCTTTACAAAATATGAATATATTTAACATTCTTTCATTTTTTAATTATGTGAGTTCTTTTTAAGGAACTTGTTTTCTTGTAGAATCAAGTTTTGATATAGAATGTGTTGGAAAATTGACTCACTTGTAGAGTTTAAAAGCTCGATTGTATCTTCAATTTAGGATACTTAGATATGTGTGATGTTATAGTACTATTATGATTTTTTTTATCTATCCTTTAGTTAATTTCAATTAGGAATTTGTTAATGGTTTGAGGTGACTACCATAAAAGAAACTCAATTGTAGATAGTGGTAAAACTCTTTTTCTCCTATGCTTAACAAACCATCAAAAAACTACAATAATTTAGGTCACATAGTACAAATATTCAAATTTATTCATAAGCTTTTAAATAGATTTTTCAATTTGATTTACAAGTTAATTTTTAAGTTTGTCTTATTTGAATATCAATTGATACATATTTCTAAGTGAAAACATTGAAAATTTTAAATTATATCTTCATCTATAAAATATGCTTTTGTCAATAAGAGATGCATTGCGTCCGATTCCTGTCGGTAGGATTTGTGAGTTGTTGTTTGTTTGAGAATTGCTTAACATAGTGGTAATAATTGCATACACTAAGAAATATATATCAATGTAAATGCATATAAAAGTGAAGAATTTAGATATAAAAGTAGAAATATATATCAATGTAATTGCATAACAATGTTCATAGAAAACTAGAAATAAGTATGAGTGTAAATGCATAGAAAAGTCAAGAATATGCATTTTTCTGTCTATAGACCACTATGGTCAATACATTACAAATGGTAGTAGATAATTATATTATTGTTTGTTTTAGTCATTAATTGTGAAATGAAAATCCTATAACATATAGAACTATTGCATATTTATTGTCCTTGTTCAAGATGTGGTAGTTATTCTCCTTGCTGAAGATGACAATCCATGTGTTTTTGGACATTCCCTTCTACAGAAAAATGTTTGAAGGTGGTTATGAGGACATTGTTTTTTATTTTATGTGATAATCTTTCAATAGATAATGTAGTATAGAAATTGAATTTTTAAATGAAGCTAAATGTTTGTGAAATACAAGCGTACCTGGATATAAGATGTATATATCATTCTTCAATAGATTGTGCATTGGTTATGAGGTTGTTTGGATTCAATTTGAAATGTCCTTTTTTGCAGAAGTCTCTTAGGATGAAGACAATTGATGATTTGTCATCAATGTATTCTTCATAGGAAATGTTTAGTAATTCGGGAAGCAAGAGTTGCATAATAGATCTATCCATTGTACATTCCATTGTTTTCTTTCTATTACTTGTCAAAATCACTTTCAAGTAGTGAGAGTAGATATATGCAACTTGTTGTTTGCATTTAATAAAAAAGGTAGTTTGTTCTTTTAGTTCTCCATATGTATCAAACTTGTAGTTGCAATTTGGACAAAAAGCTTGAAATGGATTTGAAAATGCATTGGCTATTCTTATTGTTCCATAAATCGGAAAAATATAACGAAGATGTATATTACGTATTTTTTAATCATTTTCTAATAGTGTATAATTGCATAGGTGCAAATGTGATTGTGTTAAATGTTGAATACAACAAATTGCTGACATAATCAAATGCCTTAGTTACCTCAATTATTGAATGCAACAAATTTTTGAGATACTCGAAGGCCCTCTTGTTATTCAATTTGTTGATGTATGTTGATTGAGTTGTTTGTAGAGTGTTGTTTTGATTCTCACCTCTTTACAATGTTTCTCAACAACATGATTAGATATTGTTCGAGGTGTATTTGTTCTTCCATTGAAGAGAAATGATGTTCCAAACTCTCGTGTATTTGTACCTATATTGTGGATGCATGTTTTTATTTGAACATTTATCTTTAGTTAAAAATATGGTAAGCAGTAATTGATGTAAATTGCAATGAAATAAAGAATTAGAGGAATATTTAAATACCTGTGCTTTGTCCATTTCTGAATGGCCATCTTTTATTTTAACAAAAAATTGGAAAGAAGTTCTTTTTGTTCCCACCACAAGTGCCGCTACAGATCCAATTGCATAGTTTTCTTCACTTGTAAGAAGTTGTCTAATTGTGCTAGTTGGTATGAATTTGTATTCATCATGCATGCACGGTATGACTTCAACTGTTGTTGTGTTTGTGTAAATCAAGATGCAGTCACAATCACCTCTGTCATAGTCTGTCTTTGGTGCAATTTGGAAATTTGTAATGCCTATAACTGTTCCAGGAACTATTTTTGATTCATGCTGTTTTACAAGGACACCAATTACATTGATAGTAATTGTCATTTCACCTTTTTCATTAGTTAAATCCACATGAAGAACTTCTTTTGTATTATTTTGTTTGTCGAGACTTGTTTTGTAGACCACAATTACATCTCCTTCAAATATATTTCCTCCCTTGTGGGAGTGAAGTTATTCAACTGATACTGTATTTTTCTTCTTGCTTTTGGATCTGCAATGTTTACATCAGTTGAATTTATTGTTTTCAAGAGTAATTTGGATAGTATAATTGAACATAGACAATGCTTTTCACCTTTTTGATATTTGTTGTATGGTTTTCTAGCTTGTTTTGGCTCTCTTGCTCAACTCCATTGTTAGCTACAAGAAATACTAATAATGTTAATATTTTTAAAAAGATACTAAGTGGATTTGAATTTGTCATTTGTTTCGATGTTTATATAAATTGGGTCATGATCACTCCAATATGCTTTTGATTTGTAAATAGAACATGGTTTTGCATTTATGTTACACCAAATATGATCAATTAGTGGCTTGTTGACATGGTTTAATTTATATAACATAAAATTCATTTTATCATTGTGCATGTGATTTGATAGCAAATTCTTTCTTCCATTATCCACTGACATATCAATGTTGAAGTCGCCTAGAATATATAAAGTTGATGTTAAATTGACAGAGGAGAATACTTGATTTGTGATTGTTATAATTTCTGTTACTGGTGTGGTGGGTCTTGCATATATGCCAAACCATGTCTGTTTATGCTTGATGGATCAAATGCTAATGCTTGCATTGTAAGGCCTTGTGATCTGTGAATAGTACGAGCACATGCTAGTTGTATTGGAAATTGTTTTCTGATTGTCAATTTTTTTTGGTTGTATAGGTTTTTAGTAGGCTTTGCAATGCGAAGTATGGGTGTCCAAATTTTGTCTATGCACTCACTATAACATTGCGCTAGTCTTTTCGCTTGTCGATGGCCAACTTTTGAGTCAGTGAACTTGATCCAAACTATATCAAAATTAGTGTATTTTGTGTATGCTTGGAATGTTCCATCTGATCCATTGACAAGCCCATCTTCCATGTCGTAATTGCCAGCATATATTTCAACTAGCATATTAGGTTTTAAGAGTATCTGAGATGGTAGATTAATTAAACGGTCATACAACATAATTGTATTAAAGTTTTCATCATGTTCATCAATTGCATTCAATATAATTACCTCTCCTTGTGTGATGGATAACATGTTTTCATTGTGTTTTTCCACATCTTTCCTTCTATAGAAGAGGAAGGGGAATGTTGGGTCCATTGGCAGTGAGCACAAACATTTTTTATTTAAATACTCCAAGTCTTGAATTGTCTGGGATCCAACTCAGATTCTATTGAGTATTGAAACAAATTTATCATCTTTTTGTCACATTGTCGATTGCAGTGCATAGCATTTTATATTTTATTTCCAAAAGCTATAAGGCATTAGTTCGTTTAATGTTGGAGGATTCTCAAATACTAATGCATCTTGTACAGGTTGTACTTGGTAAAGATCACCACAAAAAATTGTATCTATATTTCCAAAATAGCTAGTGGGGGTTTGCATTATGTCCCGTAAATGTTTGTCAATGTAACGTAGAAATCTTGAACCCACTAGAGAAATTTCATCTATCAATACCACACGGAGTTGTTGATAATGCTTTGACATAGCATCCAATGTTTTAGAACTCAATGGGATGAATTCTGACTTGTTAAATGGCATGTGTAATGTTGAATGAATTGTCAATCCACCTATGTTATATGCTGCTTTTCCTGTATAAGCAAGTATCAGTCCTTTTGGTTTATTTGGATTGTTGTCAATAGATGAGTTGTATATGCGAATAAGTGTTTGATATATGGATTTTGCGGTAAATGTTTTTCCCGTTCTAGCACCTCCTGTTAAGAACAAGTGTAATGGTGCTTTGATGTTGTTTATTTTTTTCAATGTGATGTCTTTTACAATTGCTTGTTGTTCTTTGTTTAACATTCGTCTTAATTTGTAGTACTCAGAATTGTCTATTATTTGAGGATGTTTTGCAATTTCAAATTCGTTTTGAAATATTGTATTTGTTTTGTTGATTTTTTCTGTCTCAATATCTAATTGTATATTATATTGCTCTTTCATCTGCATAAGATTTTCAGTAAGGCTTTCATTTTCATCAAGATCATTGTTTGTGTTGATTTCATCTATAGCTTTTTCAATGTCGCCCCACATAGGGTTGACTTTGTAGTTGTATTTTATGTGATTTGATGTAATAATATTTTCATGATACAAATAAGCACTATGCCATGATTGGAATCCAATTTTTAAGTGATTTTTCACTTTGTGTAAATGGCACATATAGTAGTAATTGTTCTCTACAATGGTTTCCTAAGTCAATATGTTTGTTGAAGTTTACAAAACATATTATATTTGCTTCAGCTTTACTTTGTAATTTTTTGCCATCTTTTCTATAATTAGAAATGAAATCTGCAAGAAAAATGTGTGATAGTGTTGTTGATCGTGCTAGATAGTAATCTATCAACAATTTTGATGTTACGTTTTCTGAATCATCTGGTTCTTTGCTCAATTGTTTAGTTGATTTTAAGACAAATGTTCTCTCATCCTCATTTCTTGTATCAATGAATACACATTTTCTTGAACTATAGTTTAATGGAAGTGATAAAGCAATGTGTGCTACTTGTTGCGAAGACATTTGTTGTAAATTGAGTAATGCATTTCCTAGTTTACTAATCATATTTATTGCATCGATACTATTTTGTTCATGATCTTTACGAATTATTTTGAATGCATTTGTCATTGACTTGTCTACTTTTGTCATATACGAGCTACAATACATAGCCACTACATATGCATTCAATACAAATTGTGTGTCTGTATTTGCTTTCCATATTCTAGGCATTGTTCTAGCAAAACTATTATTCCATATGTCTGATGGTTTCCTTTTCAAAAATATTGTCGGCCTATGGATTGTAGATTTGATGGAAATTATGTATTCATCTTCACTAATATTCATTTCATCTATGAACATTTGAAATGAGATTGATTTGTCATAGTTTGCTTGTTGTAAAGTGGAAAGTATTTTTGATGCTGTTGAAATCACATTTTCGTCATTGGTTTTAGTTGGTTCCAAAATTGTAGTTTTCTTCATTGGCGGGAGCGAAAAATTATATCTACAAGTTTGTTTCTTCGACCTTCGACATTGTTTTGTGTGGTGATGCTTGTGTATTGTAGCTATATCTGGATGTAGATGTTCAGTGTTACAAGTAATGTAGTTGTCTACAAAATGTTCAATAGTTATGTTACTATCTCTTCCGTAAATTGGTGCTTGTCTAATCCACAAGAGGAAATGGTCATGCTCATTTCCACGATTTTAAAATTCCGTTATGGAGAAATAATCTGAAATGGTTCCAAAAAAGGAATTGTCTGTTAATATTAATTTCTTCATTGCATTAATTCTATGCCTATAATAGCGTGCACATGTAAGCGGATCTCTTCTAATCAAATGAATTCTTCCATCTTCGATTGTACTATTTGATTCTTCATGGTTGGTTGCTTTTTAATATGTACGATGTAGTTCTTCAAGTGTTTTGGTTAATGGTTCCCAATATTGTTCAACACTTGTAAATGTAACAAAAAAAGTTGGTGGTCCAAGTTGTCTTATCATCGCAAATAGATTTTTTTTTAGTTGATGCAAATAATTTGGAGATATTCTTATTTTTTTGAAATCGACATAACCAATGTCGGATTTAAGAATATTTTCTAAATTAGGTTTATGTTTCACATCTTTTGCTACTAGCCTTCTCCCTTTTAATTGCCCCTTACGTAATTTCACCCATATTGTGGATAGCACTTGTTGTATTAGAATTTTAATGGTTTTGAAGAATAGGTTTGTAGTGTGGTAAGAAAATTTCCTATTTGAATGTTATAATTCCCACTTTACAATTTTTTGATACGAATATCTTTTGACAATGTCCTCATCATGTGGATTGCCAAAGAACAGTGTAGGGAAATTCATCTCTTCAGCGTATTTATCTTTAAATATTCCAATTGGATTATTTCCTTCTGCTGGTGCAATTTCTATGATCTTGTCTTGCATTTCATGAATGCACTTAGATTCAGTGAAACCATGTATCAATGTTTCACTAGGTATTTCATTTTCAATATATCTTTCAACATCGTTGTCGCTTGTATTGTTATCACTTGTTGTGTCCTTTGCACTATCTAGTCATAGAATTTCAATCTAGTCTTTGTTTATCTCAACATTCTCCATCTTGTATAATTTTTTGTTTGATAATTGATCCAATGCTTTCATTATCATATTTGCACATACCATTCCTATTTGGTATGCATTTTTATACTGCAAGTGTCTTTTAAGAGCAACAACTATTGTCAATGTTTCGTTCGTTGAACATGGTAATGCTCGTTGTATGATATCAGAGTTAACTGGTACATTTATAATAGACCTGGTCAAACCTAATTGTGAATTTTTGTATCCTAATTGCAAAATTTGTGCAAATGCAATTCTAAGGGACACTAGTCATTCTTCTAGTTGTGTCAACATTGGCACATATCCTAATGGATTATTTGTTCGGATGTAATTTGGAGTTGCATATTTTGGTAATTTACATTCTTTCAATGACGCTTTGGATTTGGAACAAATATAGTTTGTTGTTGTGATTTGTTTATTTGTGGACAAGCTGTAATACATTTTCATTTCTTTGTCTTTCAAAGTTGTAATGTCTTTTTTAAAATGCAACATCTGACAAATTGAACATACATATCTAGGTGTATCTTCAATTTGTTTTTTGAACAATTCAATGGCTGATTTTGAAATTCCTTTTTCCAACTTTGTACATGTTGCAATATTTTTTGAACATATTTGTTTTTTGATTTTTCGTAGTGAGTTGACCGTATATTGTTGAATGTTTTCAATTTGATTGAATTCGATCTTGTTGTTTTTGTTGGTGTTTCTAATTAGTTTTTTAATTTGACGAAGTGATGCAGTTGAATTGATATTAGTCGAATGCAGTTGATATGATAGAAGTGGCTCAAAGTGTCCATGAAGAGGATTTGTATCATGGAAAAGGATACAATGTGATTCTGCATTAGATGATTCATTAAAATGCAAATATTTATGCGCCGTTCTTACTGACCAAACCTTTATTTGTATGCCTAGCCATTTGGATAGCCACTTAATACAAAATGTGTCTCCCCATAATCCAATTTCTTCATTATTTGTGGTTGGCATAGTTGATTTTCGCATTCTCCGAAAATAAGTTTCAATGTTGTCTATTTTATGCAGTACATCTAATGTATTTGGACGTAATTCATTGTTATATGACCAAGTTGCTTCTTCATCACCTTCTGAATAGCATTTTATAAAGTAATCAATTTCTCCATTGTGTAATTCAGATGAGGTGTAGCGATGATTAAGTAGAAATGCTAATGAATCAAAAAGACAATCTCCTACATTGTACTTAAATGTATTAGTTCTATATAGGCCTTCAATTCTTAGCGCATTGTCAATATTATCTACTTGAGAGCGATTTGATAGTCTAAAATATTCTACATCTACTATTTGTTTTGCTTGTTCTTGTCTATTTTCAATTTTTCTCTTCATTTTTGAAAACAAAAATTAGAATTGTTTGGAAGTAAAATGAAGAAGTTTAATGTACCTGTTATATTTATGAAGAGAACACTTAGTCAACTTGTGCTTGTATTTAATGTGGAGAATAATATTTTTGGATGATCTTCTCTTCTTGGTTCTAGTTCTACAATACGAAAATGTTATTGTTATTATTTGTTTGCAATGAAAATTGTTAGATTTCAATTTTATCAAAATTATATATTTTCACATTATTGTGGTAAAAGTAGTTTATAAATCTACTAATCTCTATTTGAATTCTACCATATGACTTTATGAAAATTGTTTTTTTCTCACATTCATTTCTATTGGTCTTCGTAGTAAGTAGCAGTTGCCACATGACTAATTTACTTTTGCAAGATGATGTAATGAGTAAATTAAATATCTTTATATAACTATCGAATGCCGATAACAAAATTGAAATGTATAAATTGGATTATTGACACATTTATTTTTTTTAGACTCTTTCTAATTCTAATTTATGTATTTGGTAAACATTGTATGAAATTCGCATTGCATATTTTACATATATGATTATGGCAAATGATCTGATATTAAATTTCTTACAAATAATAGAGAATCCATAGACAAAACTATTTAACCATATTGTTATTTACATAGCACAAGCTCCTAGATGGTAGAAAAGATAAAGGAAAACCCATTTATACCTGAAAACCTTCAAAGTTGTAAATAATAGTTCTCATAATGTTACACTCTCTAGGTGATGAGATATGTTCCTTTTAAAAACCCTAAAAACATAAGAAAAGTAAAGGTAAACTTAATCAGAAGCATAAAATGCATAGAATTGTGTAGTTCAAAACCAGAAATGAACAATATAGCAAATTGTTCAAATTACATAGAGCTTCTGTATGGAGAAGAAACACTGACAACTTCCTCTGAAGAAATTGTATCTAAAGTGGATGTGGATACTGGAGATGTCACAGGGCCTCAAGGAGGAACATGTTTGTTTAAGTAAATCAATGCTCTAATGACCTTTAAGATCCTTGTTGAGAGATGTTGACCCAAGTGGGTAGAATGTGCATTCAAGGAATGCATGATTATGAGGTCACAGTTATTGTTCAAACACAATTGTATAGCATTGTAAACACATGTAATTGCTTCACATTCCTTTAACATTGAGTAAGGGAATAAACCTCCCAAAGGAGCGTTGCCACTTGTTTTATCATACTGTGCCACGACTTGCAGATATGGGTGTTTTTATTGTACGTATCTGTCTTTTGATTTGTCGTAGTGAATTAAGCCTACACTGTTGAATATTTTCAATTTGATTAAATTGGGGTTTATTATGTGTTTCTATATTTCTAATTAATTTTTTTATTTGACGAAGTGATACAATAGTATTGGCATTCGTCAAATGCATTTCATATCCTTGAAGTGGCTCAAAATGTCCATGGAGCGGAGTTCTATCATGGAAAAGGATACAATATGATTCTCCATTTGATGATTCATTGAAATGCAAATATTGTTGTGCCATTACTACTGACCAAACCTTTATTTGTATGCCTAGCCATTTGGATAGCCACTTAATATAAAATATGTCTCCCCATAACCCAATTTCTTCATTATTTGTAGTTGGCATTGCTGATTTCCGCATTCTCCGAAAATAAGTTTCAATGTTTTCTATTTGATGCAATTCATGTAACATACTAGGATCTAATTCATTGTTATATGAACAAATTGCTTGCTCATCACATTCTGAATAGCGTTTTAAAAAGTAATCAATTGTTCATTTATGTAATTCAATTGATGTGTAATGATTATTAAGTAGAAATGCTAATGAATCAAAAAGACAGTCTCCTACATTGTACTTAAATGTATTACTTCTAAATAGGCCCTCAATTCTAAGCGCATCATCAATATTATATACTTGACAACGATTCAATAATTTATAATTTTCTACATCTATGATTTCTTTTGCTTTTCCTTGTATATTTTCTATTTTTCTCTTCATTTTTGTGAGGAAAAAAAGATTTGCCGACAAGTAAAGAACAAAGGTTTGATGTACCTGATATGTTTATGAAGAGAACACTTAGTAGTTGTGCTTGTATTTAATGTGTAAAATAATAGTTTGAGGATCTTCTCTTCTTGCTTCAGGGTCTGCAATACGAAAATGTCATTGTTATTAATTTTATGGAGTTCAAGTTGTAACATATTAAGTTTATTGAATATATATATATATATATATATATATTTTATTATGCAAAAACTAGTTTGTAAGTCTACTCATGTCTATTTCAAACTTAACATATGATTATATAAAAAATATATTTTGCTCACATTCATATCTATTATTCTTCATAGTACGTAGAAGTTGTCACATGACTAATTTACTTTTGCAAGATGACATAATGAGTAAATAAAATATCTTTGTTTTAAGTATGGTATGTAAACAACAAAATTGAAATCTATAGATTGAATTGTTCACACATGTATTTTGTTAGAGTAATTCTCATTAAATTTATATATTTTGTAAACCTTGTATGAAGTTTGTAATCCATATTTAACATATATGATTATGAGAAATGATATGATATTTAATCTCTTAGATATGATGGAGAATCCATATACAAAACTATTTAGGTGCATTCTTATTTAGATATCAAGTATTCACAATTTTCTACTTTAGCCTTCATAGATTGTATAAATGACATACTAAATATGATTATTGTAACTACATCTATTTATATAAATTGGATTTGTATTGTAGTGGAAATTTATATAGAATGAGACATTTGTTTTTTTATAAAGATGATAAATGATATATTGCAAAATGCATTCATACTACAAAACATTTCAGACTCTAAATTATTGTTCTCACAATGTCACCCTATCTAGACGATTAGATATGCACATTTAGAAGATTCCAAAAACATAAGAAAACTATAGGTAAAGTTTATCATAAGAATACTATGCTTCAAATTGTATTGTTCAATACGAAAAACAAAAAATATATGGAATTGTGCGAACTAGAAATGATATATTGCAAAATGCATTCATACTACAAAACATTTCAGACTCTAAATTATTGTTCTCACAATGTCACCCTATCTAGACGATTAGATATGCACATTTAGAAGATTCCAAAAACATAAGAAAACTATAGGTAAAGTTTATCATAAGAATACTATGCTTCAAATTGTATTGTTCAATACGAAAAACAAAAAATATATGGAATTGTGCGAACTAGATAGAGCTTCCCTATGGAGAAGAAACATTAACAACTTCCTCAGAAGAAATTGTATCTAAAGTGAATGCCGATACTAGAGATGTGGAACCTGGGCTGGAGGAGGAACATGTTTCTTCATGTAGATCGATGTACAAGCAATACCAACTTCATACAAATTTCTAATATCATAATTGATATTGTTTTGCTCGTTTCTCTCAAGACTGTCAACTGCAAATCGAGAATCTATCAAGAATGGGAATGTATCTTGACTTTCAATTTCTTTGGGAAAATTCAATTTCTCAGTATTCATCATTGAAGTCATATCATTTTTGGAACAACTAACTAGAATAGGGCTATCAGTAGAGCTAATATTGGGCTTGAAGCATGGCAATGAAGATGAACTTACAAAATTGGGATTCTGACAAAAGATACCAAAATTGACAGATTCAAATGTACTTGGAAAATGCTTGCCAAAGTTTGTAATAGAATTATCAAAGATATAGTCTTGCAATGGTATTCTAGTATCAATATTGGTACTACAGATGACACTAATATCTTTTGGATCAGAAATAGGAAGATCTAATTTGTTGTAATGAAGGTCAAGAAGGGATTGATTGTCATCCATCATATTTGGAAAACATTGTATATCATTAACAATGTTCTCTTGAGAAATATTGTTATCAGTCATGGGATTTGATCCTACTTCTTCTATTCTTAAATTGCTTGAGCTCTTCTGAAGCAAAGTTTGTTTCAAAAATTTACTGTATTGTGATAGGTCTCCTGGGTTTGAATTGGTATAGTTGAAATTTGTGATTGCCTTATTTCCTTTAATGGATATTGCAGCCATATCATAAGCATAGGAAGCTTGTTCAGCAGTTACAAAACTTCCCAGCCATTGTCATTTTTTCAATTTATTCTTCCAAATTTCTGCAACATAGCTACCCCAAGGACGGTGCCTAACACCTCTATATGACCTAATTTTTACAAATTGTTTAGACTCAACATAACTCAAACATAGCTCTTTGTTTTCCTCTACTTTCTCTTTGCATCGATCATATGCACATTGTTTTCCAAATATATTCTGAGTTCTTTTTTTTTATTCTCGATTCAGGTTCTCATAATTCAGGAGCAGGTTCCTTTGAGAAGTCGCTAGATGGTTTAGAATCGATATAGAGGAAATTGGTGATTGCATTATTTCCAGCAATTGCAATTGCAACTTTATCATAAGCATGGGCTACTTCTTTTGCATTGCCAAAAGTTCCAAGCCATTGTTGCTTCTTTAAGTTGGGGTTATAGATTTCTGCACCATAACTACCCGATCTTTTTTTGACACCTTTGTATCTTTTCTCCATTGCTTCGTTTAATTTTCTAAAGCACAATTGACACTTTGTCAAAACATTTTCCTATCTAACATATATGCATTTCTAATGTTGTATCAAGTGCAAATTGAAATTTATTAATGAAAATTTGATAACAAAGAATTACATATAGGAAACACAACATAGATCAAAATAGAATAAATTCACAACTTATTTATTTATCTAAAAGTCTTTAGCATATTCATAGAGTAACTGTATTTTATTTCTAAGAAATAGTCAAATGCCAAATATATAAAATATGAGTAATACACTTGCTACAACTAATATTATAAAATGAGATGTTTTTTTTACTAAGATGTGCAATGCAAAGAGGAACAACATTTCTGTTATCAAAATTGCAAATCCCATTAACATCATCTTGTCATAGCCATTGTCAACATTTGTATTCCTTTTGCTTAATTTGCTCATTCTGTTGTCTTGATGTCCTTCAGCTGCAAGAGATGATGGTTTTAAATATGCATTCTAATGACAAATTGCTTTCTCAAAAATGAGAAATTTTCACAATTCCAATGACATAACTCCTAGATTTTTTTTGTCAAAACAAAGAAATCTTAGGAAATTAAAATTTTCAACTATGGCCCACATTGAAATCTCATGTGAAAATGCCTTTGATGATGATTAAATACACTGAAAAGGCTACACATGAACCTTTGCTTTATATTATTTTTGGGAGTATCATCAACTTACTTCTTTCCATCTATGAACTACTCAGTTTAAGCTAATCATGTCGATTACAACTACAAGGGAAACCAATTTTTTCAACTCTGGTCAAGATTGAAATTTAATGAGATGATACCCTTTATATCATAGGGGTCATTGTGTGCTTGACGAGCCATGCTAATGCCACCTGACAACAAAGATATTGCTTTACAATTACTCACAAAAAATGTCATTCCTAGAATTTATACAAAATTTAATGGTAGATATTTTTTGCAACTTCAGTTTCAGTTTTAACATTTTTCCATTGTTGGTATTTGTCATCTTGTATTTTTAACAAAGAGGATTTTGCGCAATACCTAGATGCTTGTTCAGGTGAAAAGTTCCTAAATTAGGACATTGATGCTAACATCTTTTCAAGGTTGAAAATTTTTGAGTCCTATTGGATGTGCTTTATTCATTTTCTACTGTCGAGTGTGCTAACAGCTCTCAAGTTTGACCACAATACTATCTTTTTTTTACCTCAAGCCTTTTGATGTTCTTCAACAAAAGACACTATAGATTCATATTTTGAGAAGCATAAATCTTCTTGCCAAGGATCCAATTTGTTCTAGTCGCACTATCATTTGGGTAATAGGTTTTATTCTAGGAGCCATAGCCTTAGCTATGATTTATAAAAGGTGTTAAGCAAGGTAATGGGATGCCAACTAGCCATGATGTCTTCATCCTTTCCTTTAGGGATGAGCTTGATAAGGCCTTGGTTAATAATGGGTCCTAAAGAACCAGTCTCAATTCCTTCAAGATACACATAGTAGAAGTCTTCACAAATGTAAGGCCATAAGGCTTTGTAGAGTTCAACTAGCAGACTATCCATTCTTGGGATTTTCTCAACATCCATGTTATAACCTGGGCTTCATCAAATTCTTCTATGAAGAGAGGTTTATCAAGAAAATTACTCTAATCATCAACAATTTTACAAGGAATACACTCAACCACACTATCTTCAATAATGGAGATTAGGGGGTCATTTATTCTTTCATCAATAAACATATGTTTATAGTACTCCAAAAGAGTTTTCATGATGTTTGAGTGGTTGTTTGGCCTAGGTTCCATCAACAAATTTAATGGAAAATATCTACTCTCATTTTGTTGATGTTTCATAAATTGAAAGAAGAATTTGGAGCCTCGGTCACCATCTTTAATCCATTGAATTTGAGCACAAACTTGTGTCTCTGTACCTTTGTAAAAACCAAATTTCTAAGTAAA
Organism: Sequoia sempervirens; assembly: GCA_007258455.2. Taxonomy (NCBI): domain Eukaryota; kingdom Viridiplantae; phylum Streptophyta; class Pinopsida; order Cupressales; family Cupressaceae; genus Sequoia; species Sequoia sempervirens. Next base: position 168,435,617 of record VDFB02256132.1, on the reverse strand, counting down.
TTCTTAGTATGTGCAACAAATTGTTGGATTAAAAGGTCACGGGGATTAGAAGTAAGTAGAGATGTATACCACAAACAAGTTACCCATTGAGATTTTTTCAAGCCTTCTTTCCCACCAATTAACCCACCTATCTTGTTGGGGTTTTGATTCCTCATTCTAGGTGGTAGCTAATCACAAGTTATACAAATAAAAATGCACCAACAAACCATATAATATGGAAAAAATTATGCATAGACATTGACGTGTAACACAAGAGAAAATACGTACATGCAAAAAGGCGATGAAAATAAATGTGCAAGACAATCTGTGTCATGTGTTTTAATGACGTGGTTTATTGGTTGGAATTTCTTGTGAAGCGTAACTTTGCTTTGCACATATTGTATCGTACTATCAATATTTAATGAACTATGGTTTGCATTCTTCAAATATGTAACATCATGTTTATGATATAGATACTTGCATTGGACAACTTTTATTTCAGCCAAAGCATTTTTAGTGTTAAGCCATGTTGCATATACTATCAACTTCAAGAGTATAATGAAACAAAATTTAACACAAAAATGCTTTTGCCAAAACCAAACCTCTCCAATTCTACATAGTCAAAAAATCAATGATGTAAATAATGTATGCTTCATTTGGTTCCATGATAAGAATATAATTCCTAGGCTGTCAATGTTGTTCTACATTTCATGTAATGTCCATTGAACTGTCTAGTGTAGGTACCTTTGATATGCACTAGTATGATTCATTTGGTGATAGCAAATGACTCATCTATTCATTCAACAAAACGTGTGTGATGTCCAAGTTGATAAGATAATGACAAATCTAGAACAATCAATTTATAGTTTGAAATTTCAAGTGTATAGTATGGTGCAACATAATATATCCATGATGAGTCCTAATTAAAATCATTAATTGAACTAATCTAAATATAAAAGTTGCTATCAAAAAGTAATCTTATAAACAAACAAGTCAATCTAAACACGAAGGATACATGGGTTACAAAACATGAAAATAATGAGAGCCAAATTAAAGCATTTAAAACATAGTCACATTCCAAAACCTCTATATTCTCTAAAATACTTACTCATATTGAAAAAATTACATTTGTGATTGTAGTTGTATTATATAAGAATATTGAATGAGTACAAAGATGCATATAGTAAAAAATGTTTGAAAAATATTACACTTATTTTTTTATAGGTTTTGTTCATTATTGCTGAGTAGGAAATGTTAAGACAGTTAAAATGTGAAACCCTACTAGAGGATTATTAAAAAGTGACACTTATTTTTTTATAGGTTTGTTAGTTACATGTTGATGATTTAGAGTCAAGAGCGTCAAATGTTTTTCTTTGGTTTTGTACTTAGAGGCCTATCATATCGATCACTACTAGAGGATAATTAAAAAGTGCAACTGATAAATAAGTATATGGTAGATGTGGTTTTTTACTCTAGCTTAGTTGGATTGGCAGAGAGTGATTGAGCATTCAAATTTGTTGATTAATTGTAGAAATATATGACATAGATAGTTATTTTATTGCATGTGTTTATGCACCCTTAAAGGGACTTGATAGAGTAAAAATAGTTCACGCCTTCACTAGCTATGTCACTTGTATCTTTTCGGTCAAAAGATTGATCTAACTTTGATGATTTGGGAGAAAAAATACAATAGAAAAGTAGCAAAGAGAACATACATGAGGATCACACAGATTTATGAACTTTCTTAAGTTAAAATGAAAATCTACTACCAAGTTTTCAAATGACCATCAACTTAATATTGTATACCCAACTAGGAAGTCTCATACACCAAGTTGGATTGTTGGCTAGGCTGTGATCTTTCCAGCTACACACAATGACTACCCATATACCCCATATCTCTTCATTCTAGCTAATACATGGAGCAAATCTCTAAGCATCTTAGAGATAGAAGCAACCACTTCACTGCTAAAGTTCCCAAGAAAAAGAACCTCTAAATGAACAATAAATCAGTTTCAATATCAAATCAATATAAATTCAACAACACCCATCAATTAACAACTTTTCCCAATTATGTTGCTCAATTGGCTCCTTTCTGTCCTCTTGTTCTAAAATGCTCAAAATTTCCTTTCTTAATCGAAAGTGTTTGAATCCTGATACCTCTAATAAAATAAACCCTAGAACCCAAGATATGAGATAAACATCCCTCTACCCTACAAACCTGAAATGATCCATAATATCAATGATATACACCATAAAACCTAATTAATAAACCAACTCTTCCTTGCCATGTAAACCTGAGACGATCAACCCTAATAACTGTAACTGTAAAAGCCCTACAACCCAACTGATAAATGGGGTTTGGACGACCATAAAACCTAAAACTCTGTTCAATAAATTGCAATACCTACTACTACTACTTATACCCGAAGCCCAAAAGCTAGACCGTAAAGCTTAAGCTCTGCACAATGGCCATAGAAAAGAAGGCCAGGATACTAAAACCTAACCTTTGGATCTTGGTGTCATACAAATCGAACCGCTATATCCTCAAACTATTAAGACGAGGGGACAAACGTTATGGCATTCAACCCTATAACCCTTCAAGCTTTGTCATCGCGATTTCAAGGCTACCTTCATTTACTTCTAAACCCCAAAAAAAGCATCTTATCATGGACATTAGACAAAAGAAAAACCCTAACCAGAACAACATAGAGCCTCAGAATGCCTAACGACATCTCTGGATAAATCCTCAGTCAGTAATTCAAACAAAAAAATATCATCACTGGCTCCTGCATTTCCAAAATTATTAAGTGCAGACAAGAAGAAAATTTAAAGAAAAACGATGAAATTAAAAACTAAAATAATGTTATCACAATAATGGCACCAATAAGCAACAGAGGCCGTTTGGTGACAGAGAGCACCAAATTGATCTTTATTTGGGTATTGGGAAAATGAGGAACAGAGGCGGACTTGGAAATGTATGGTGGTGAAGAGTCAGGTTTATGTTGCAGGAAGCACCCAACACAAGCCTCTGGTAAAAAATCTTTTGGATTGAAAGAAGAAAGAAGAAGCTTGCCTCAATCTCGTTGTCTGAGGTGACTTCTTGTGTGTGAGATGAAGCAGTAATGTTGGCGGCTTGGAGAGCCAGATTTGAGATTAGCCATACTATACAGTTATTAACTACTACTAATCATTATTTGGTTTTGAATAAACAAATGTACAGCTGAGAACTTATGTTTTATAATACTAAACATCATTAAAATCTATTTACATGTTTGAAAATGAAAATCTTTCCAGATATTCTGAGAAATCCAAAGAAATACAAAAGCCATTCAATAAAACATTCTTTATAAATCTGCAAACATTAAAACAATTTTCAATCTCAAAACAATAAAACAAATCTAAGGAAAAGAATGCACCTGTTTAAAATATTGATTCAGCTGATTTTCTTTGTCGAACACTGCAAAGCACTTTAGAAACTCCCAAATTTTTCCCACACATTCGAAATTTGCGAACTCATAAGATGTATTTATAAAGCCTTAGATTTTTTTTTGATAGCTATGGCAATAAATGAAGATTTGAAGAAAATCTTATTATTGATTTTTTATCAAAAAACAATCTTCATACAATCATATTGTCGACCATCAGTTGCAATAATGCAGTCAATAGCCTCCATGGTCAATTGGAACAGTACAAAGCACTACCGACTACACCACTCTTCCACATTGAATGCTCTTAAATCCATGTTGTACACTAATAGGTACAATTATTCGTTGATTTCTATGTCACTATCTTAAAGTCTCTTCACCAACCGAATAATATGTCAAAAACAAGTTGTCGTGTTTTCATTGTTTTAATTCTAATGTTGGGCTACACAAAAATTATATTGTTCTCAAACAAAAGAAAAACACTATGCATGAACAGGAAGTTGTATTGTTCTCATTATTGTTATTCTAAAGTTGGGGTGCAAAAAATTATTTTGATGCCAAACCATAAAAATGCACTATGCAGGAATAGTGTTGAAATCTGAATAGATGACAAAACCATACAATATTAAAATTGATTACATCATCCAAAATATGACTGTAGTAATCTATTGTCCAATAGAATTTGACAAAATTTGTGTGAAAAATATTAAATAAATATGACATAAAAATAAACTTTAGAAAAATTTGTACCCATACTTTAATTCTTGACTTCTATTGGTTGGTATTTGCAAACATAATAGACCTAGTTGAAAGCATAAGTATACCTGCCACCGGCAGAAACTAATAATATCATCATTTTACAAACAAAAATTAAAAATTAAAAAAATCAAAAAAATCAAAACAAAACTACAAATATACTATTGGAAAAAGTTGTATACAGAGATATTTTAAATATTATTTTACTTAACAAATAAAATTGTATTCTCTAATATATTACCCATCGCACCTCTTTTTAATACAAGTGCTAGTAGTTATATCTCCATGTGAAAAAGATTTGAACGGTATCCCTTTGGTATTAGACCTATTGGAGGAAATATAATAATGGAAACAAAAGATAATAATTTTATATATTGTAAGTTTAATAATTTTGAAATGAAAATATTGAGAAGTCAATTTTAAATGTGGGATCATTTATAGTTTCATTTTCACATAATGGCAGTTAAAAAATAGAGTCGTCACAACTAATACAATGAAAGCGGCGAATAGATTAAAGGGAAGCTGGTAGCTTCTCATTTTTATTCAAGCGTAAATAGAAACCTTACGCGGGAACGACAGACGTTTCTGCCATACGTGCATACTTGTTATTCATACTACGTGGTATGGTACGTTTAACAGTACAAATTGGGATTAGCGAGGAGATATGCCTCGATCTTCTTGAACAGAGCAGTGCCCTTTTCTTTAATCTCCTTCACTTTCTCTTCGTCGTGAGGAAGGCCCGGAAGGATATCAAAATGGACTACAGAGCTGCAAACGCATCCTCCCTCTGCTTTCGGGGTGTATTTGAATTCGTGTTTGGCAGAGGCCACTTTCTTTCCCAGCAGTCCTCCTTCCACATGGCTGTAGCGGTACACTAACTTCTCCTCGTCCACCTCCTCCACTTGCTCCTTCACATAGCTGAAATCCGTGTTCGCTGCATCACCAAACCCCATCAGTACAAACACATTTCTAATCGTAAGAAGAAGATATTTAGATGAGTTAATACATACCAGGAGTGAAATTGATTTGCTTGATGCTGCCAACACCTCCCTCGCCTTGCACGAATGTGATGCTTGAAAAAAGCTCTGGTACTTGCTTTGGCAGGAGATTATGCCCATCCTTCACTATGGCATTCCACAGTCTCTTCGCCTCCACCGGAGACTCGATTTCATTACTGACGCTTACCACCACCATCTTTTCTAATTACCTCTTCTTTTCCTCTGCTTTTCTTCTACTTCCTCTTCTGGCTCTGAGCTGTGGTTTTGTGAGAGGAAGATGGATGGTATTTATAGAGCTCGTTGGCGCTGCACCAATGGATTCATCACAAATGAAAGTACACATACTGTGATTTCTTCAGTCAAGTCAACAAAGGCTCCTGATCTATCTCTTCCTCCGTTCGATTCTTTCTTATCTGTCTTGAAGTCTGAAATTTTTTAAATGTTGACAACAGAAGCTTCGGAATGGCCCAACAAGAAAGACTTATCGCCTCACCTAGCAAGATATGGCCTCCACTTGCCTATCATTTCATTTAAGTTAAATGAAGCAGGAGTTTGTTGGTAGTTTCGTGACTCGATCAAAGTGGTGGTCGAAGTCATGAAAAGAAGGCTTGTAGAGAATGATATTATTAAACTATTTAAGTACTTTGATTCTCTCATCCAATTGCATTCAAATCAACGCCGTCGTCTGAAGAGTATGTTCAAACTGGATATTGTGCCAGCTATTGACTTTTAATCATTTCCAAACCAGAATGAATGAAAACGTTCGATTCTATATAGTATCAAGTGAGGTCAAGCCTGTGGTATATTTGTAAAATGAATTGCATTTAATATTTATATCCTGTTTGGTTTTCTTATAAAACAAAAAGCATCTCATGTCAGATCAGACTATCTTCGACCTTCCGTTCTAAGTAAGCATTATGAGTACTAATCTTCTGATGTTATCATAAAGGAAAATAAACGATCCTTCAAGCTTAATCGAGGCTAATCCAATATGATGCATATTTAAAGTAAGAATTAAGTTTAATTCAATAAGTAATAAGTGGGACTCAAAATAAATAAATTAAATGTGAAAATGTACAAAGAAATAATGACATTTAGTTTTATAATTGAAAATATACTAATATATGATGTGGTTTTTAATCTAATATGTATAAAATTTCAAAATAGGAAAATTTTGGTATGTTTTTAGGGATTATTATTTTTTGTTTACTTTGTGTAAGGATAAATCATTCCTTGACAGATTCACAATCATAGATCTATCATTAATCTACAAATATTTCCTCTACAATATGACAATTATCGTTTAGTTTTCCTAATCTACCTGTGCTTCTTCTATCACCTAATGATATATAAGCCTTGGTAGATTTTAGAAATATATTGTTAGGTTATTGTTATGTCACAAGGGTATATGTTGTCTTAGGTCAGCCTACAAAAAATAAAGGTCAATGACTTCACTTATCCTTATGCTCCTAGGAATGGTTGTGCAAATCTAGTTACCTTTTATTCCATCGATTGAGGTGTCTGCTTCTTTAAATGTCAATGGTATTCAAATATATGCTTAAATGACAAAATGAATGTAACTTAATGCCTTTCAATACAAGTATGTAAAAATAAATCATAGTAACACTGTAACACATGTTTGGTTAGCTATAGGTGGGAAAGGAATGGGCAAGAGTTGCAAAAATAGAATAAATTTTTAAAACTATTTAAGGTCAGATCTATGTACATTCAAGGTCAATTTTGCATTCGGAGGCTCGACCTATCAAATTTTAAGAGAAATCTAGTTTAGATGTCATCGTTTTGTGTCCAATGTGTAGATGAAGCTTTAATATTTATTTAAAATTAAGAATGTTATCAAAATAGTGAGTAGATATCTTTTGGCAATTAGGATAAAACCTAAAAAAAATCAAAATGGGGATAAAATATGTAGGCATAAATGCATGGATAGCCATAATAAATCACAAAAGCATGGGAAGGTGGGAGTTGTTCAATAAGAATGTGATAAATGAGGAGAAACAACATGGGAAAATATCTTTACTAGGCATAAGATTGTGTCAGTTTTTGAAATTTAAATGCATATCACTTCTTATTCCCTCAAAATGGGAACATAAATAAATGAGAAATGCCCTAGGTATGTAAATTATGCCATTAAATTTCCCTCACTTTGAGGCATATATGAATCATAACATGTTCATGCATTTGAAATTATATAGTGTTCACAACCATACATGTGTAAAGTTAATATTCGAGCATCAAAGAATATTTTTAAGGTACCATTTAAAGGAATGGCCTACAAAGGTTACATAGTATAGGATTTTCATTTTTCATGTACTTGCTATAGAAATTTTTAAAATATTGAAAAAAAACAATTAGAAGCGTATATAATGCAAACATAAATCAGAGCAACTTAAGTATAAGATTGACTTTCAATGATCATAAAATATTTAAAAAAAAGGTGATAGGAGACATTTGGACTTTGTTATGAAGTGGAAATAGACTAAATGATTTGGTGGTGAAATGATGCATAAATTATTATGCATTTTACATATGAAAGATGAATCTTTGCACACACCTATAATTAGTTGTAAAACTTAGCATAAGTGTGTGGTGACAAGATATTCCCCTACAATTTGTAGTGTGGACAATGGAAATGGAGTGCACAACTTCCTTTATCCACACTAAAAGGGGAATGAAGGAAGAGGGATTTGATTTCACAATGCTCACATTGAAGAAAAAACCCTTGGGATTTATATGCAAAGGAGATTGAAATATGTCAAAGGGGATTGTCCTAAAGGCTGAAAGCTAATACAAGGGTTTTCCACTAATGCAAAACTTGGAAAATGCAAGATGTTTGAAAACACGCTGTGAAATGAAAAAAGACTTAGAAAATTACTTAGAAATACAAATAAAGAAACACAAAAAGGTATAAAACAGAGAGTGTGCACTTGGAAATGTGTTGAAGGCTGGAAATGTCTCTAAATTTTTTAAATTGTTGCCTTTTAGGCATGGTGGGACTCATTCACCATTCTCGGACAACTCAATCACAGTTATAGAAAACTGTCCTGAAACAAGTTTCAACCAAAAGGGTATTTGAATCCACAAAGATCTCTTAAAAATACCTACAGTGGAACTCATTCGCCACTACCAGCCCATTTTGTCGAAAAGTGTCCTAGGAGTAGAATCTCGAACTGAAATTTGACAAGCCTCTAAAGATGGATGAAATAAGTATTTTCCCATTGATTTCATGCAAATTGGATGTATATTTTTCCATAGATATAATTTTATGTGAGTCTTGACAAATTTTCATGACAACTTTGACAACATTTGCAACATTATCATTTTGGAATTTCTCTTCAATCTGCAGACCTGCAATCACACATTAAAGAGAGGAAAACTTGTTGATTGTTAGAGGATAGTAGTTTTCCTTGGTCAAACTTGTTTTATGTAATTAAACCAAAATGATGAAATAAGATAATGGAGCATGAACACGAAATAATGTAATTGGAAACTTTCCATGATGATGGATCTTGAATTTATGCAACAATGGATGAAGAATTTGCCCTTGAATGCCTAAGAATTGATCTTGTGAAGTCTTGAAAATACTTAACCCTAGCTTGCTTGATTTAAGAACATGAATGCATTATGAAATAATGATTTTCGGGCTTGTTTATATAGGAAATCTTTTCAAATGCCTGTTAATTTGATCACCAAGGTTGACATTGACAAAAATTAAACTTAAAACCTAATTTTTCTTGCTCAAACCTTGAAAATGGCCCAAATGGGACTCATTCGCCATTCTAGGTGAATGGGTCCCACCTGGATAGGACTCATTCACCCAAAGTGAAGAATGGGTCCCACAAGGGCTCTTTTACTAGCTGTGATGTCAGGGAGTGAAGAAATAAGGTTTATATGTTGATATAGTTGGCTCTTTGATCAAAATAAGCCTTGAGATGCACATTATGGGGTCATAGGGGAATATTAATATGATATAAAGGGTGATTGGGTTTAGGGACACAAATTTCAATATGAAAGTGTGATTAAATACACTTTACAACATTAAAATGAGGTCAACATATCCTAGAAAGGCACAACATCCAATGTGAATGTGTAAAACACATTACAATACTAGATTGAAACCAAGTTTAATTTACAATTCTTCTACATTAATGTGAAAATGAAATTAAATATATTTTACAATATTTAATTAAGGGAAAGATAGGTCCATTAGACTTAAATTCCTAATAAAAGTCTAGAAAAGTGTGAAATTTATTTACAACACCTTTACAAGACATGCATTTTATTCAATTTTCAAGGGTCTAAGACATAATGTGGATGTGTAAAAAACCTCACAACACTAGAAAAGGGTGATCTATTAAGTCCAATTTATCATTAATTATTCCAAAATCAACCAAGGAAAAAGGCATACTTTTTCGGTGTCCACATTTATTCCCCACTTTAGTGAGAGGATGATCTTGCTTCAAAATCACACTAAAGTAAACATTCAAGAAGGGTCTAATCATACCAATGTGGATGGTCTAGGATAAAAAAGATCGAGGAAGTGGTGAAGTGCCCAGGATCCAAGATCCCAAGTCAAACTGACATAAGCACAAAAAGACACACGCAAGATGAATGATTTGCAACAAAAAAAGATACACAATCATGCAATGACAATAATTAAAAGGAAGAGAAGTACATATGAGCAAAAATAAAAGGGTGGATAAAGCTTTAAATTTTTTTCCAGCACGTTGTGGATCAGATCTAAGTTGTTTGTCAAAAAATGCATACTCACTCTGAGGCAACGAAACTCTTGGCTATCTACCAGGTGAGAAGTCCTAAAAGGTGAGAAACATGCACACATGGTTGGTATGTACTCACACACATCCAAGTGGCTATGGGAAAAGTCATGCCTTAGATTGGGCTTCCCACTCAAACCATACATAAGTTATACCTCCATATAACTGTAATAAGGCGCCACCCAAAAATGATTTGTGAGCTCCATGATGCAAGAAAAACTTTGTTTGCTTAAAACTCATAGACATTGTCAATGCAAAATAGTGCAAGGAATGTTCAAAGGGATTTTGCTTAGTTCGTGCAAGGTATCAACTTAGGGAACATCATACTTAATGTCTCCAAGAGAGGAAAGGTGCAAATGGTCTCATCTTGTTTCCAAGAGAGGACAAGTGCAAGGTCTCATCCTGGGCAACATTGTACCTATGTTTCCAAAAGAGGAAATCACAAGAACAAAGAAAATCGCACAATGAAATATGAGTGTTGATTTATGCCCCCACTTTAAAGTAGTTGCTAATACCATTACTTTGAGAAATTAATTTAAAGTAGAAGCAGACATGAGAGCTTATTCAGAAAGCCCTATGACAAGTCATATGTTTCAGACAAACTATGTCATGAAAAAGGTAGTATGTCACATGTGAGCCAAATTAAGGCATGTCATCCACATTCCAAGCTTGCTCTTAGATACACATGAAAGGTGATCAAATAGCCCAAAAGAGACAATGGGAAGTGACAGATGAGAAAAAGGATATCTAAACCCTCGCCCCCACTTAGTGTAGGACGAGGATGAGCCAAAATGATTGATGAGAAACATGCAAGAGTGAAAATCAGTATTCATTAGAGGAATGAGGTTCCCCCACACAAGGAAGAGCTCCAAACTCCTAAAGATGTTGGATTTTACTACTCAAAGGCTTACATTCATTAGTAGCATGACCATGAACTCTATGATATGTACAAAATGAATTTTTGTAATAAAATTTCTTTCGAGTTCGTGGAGGGAGAGATATCAAGTTATCTTGGAGGTGTCTTGACAACATACCCACTTGATCAATGGTAGAAGGTGTGTCTATATTTTGTAGCAAAGATATTTCTTGCTTAGTATTAGTTGTCATACCTACGCAAGACTCTTTAGATGATGATATTTTGTTCTCTCCTTTCTAGGAGGGTGTAAAATATAACAAATTCAAATCATTAGTGTTTTGTGAGATAAAATTGACATTAAGAGAAGATGTCTTTGGTTGTACAGGATAATAACCAAGACCACTAGTGTTGATCAGTTTAGGTTGCACTACAGTGGTTGGTTTAGAGGAATCTTTTGTAAGAGTGTTGAGATTGAGTGAAGGTTTGTTTATTTCTATCAACTTAGGACAATAACCAATACCATGAATCATTTCTTGTGAGTTAGGCTCTATAGGGTTGCAGATACCTTGTTCTCTAGTACCACATCCTTTTCCATTCTAGCCAAGTATTTTCATAAGTTCATAACCTTTTCCATAAATATTTTTCATTACTTTTGGATTTGGTTGTTGTTCGTGATCAACTTTGTCAAAGGTTGTTGCGTAATTTTTTTTGTTTTGTTCTAAAGTGGTTGGGGTGGATGCTTTTGAAGGGTCTTGCGAATTTTGTGTTGACATTACTGTTGATCATCTTCCCTTCTCAGAGTCTTTGTGTATGATCCTGTATTCTCCCATCAATGTTGGTGTGAAATCTAAGGAACCCCAATCATCATCTAATAGCTTTGTGACTTATTCAAAAAAATTTATTTGTCTTTTTGTTGCATGGTTTCCACTTGTGTTGTTGGTGTCAATGTTGCTAAAGGATTCTCTCTTTTTTATCAATGTTTACACAATTTTTTGGATTACGATTGGCTTCGAGTTTGTATACTTTGTTGTTGTAGATGTATTTTATTTTACGATGAAGATTAGAAGGCACCCCATTCATTGTGAATCCATGGTCTTCCTAGAAGGAGAATATATGAAAGATCATGAGGCATAACATGGATCAATGTTTCCAATGTGGCCTTCCCAGCTATAATAGGTAAAGTGATCACACCAAGTAGTTGTTTTCCTACATTGTCAAATCCTCTAATAGATAAGAGTCTGGTTGAAATTTTGATTTATCCACACAAAGCCTATCCAAAAATTTTACGCTACACACATTAAGAGTAGAGCCATTGTCAACAAGGGTTCGCTTTATCCCTATTATTTTGTATTGAGCTATGATTATGAAAGCATCATTTTGTTTTTGCACTTCCAAAGGGGGAAGTTCACTTTGGTGGAAAACAATGCTAGCATTCAGTCCTTGAATGATGGATGTTATGTCATTTGGTTGCACATTAGAAGTAATAAGAACTTGTTGCAAGGAAATTTGAAGCATAGTGTGATAATTAGGTGAATTTTGAATTAGGTCCCATAGAGAAATCTTTGTAGGAGTATTCTTAAGTTGTTCAACAAGATCATACTCTTTCCCACTATACAAAGAAAAATGAGGAGCACCTAGGAAATATGGGATTAGGCAAAGGTAAAGGTGTCGGGGCTGGTTTTTGTGGTTGCATATTATTTCTAGTGTTATATGTATGAGCAACGGTATTATGACTCGATTGTTGCAATACATTATTCTTAGGTGGGTAGAGGATGAATTTGGGTTTTTTTTTTAGTTGTAGGTTTGTGTGATGGTGGGTAAAGGATGACTTGAGGTTGAATAATATTAATGTACCTTAGTGAACGAGAGTCTAATATTCCCGCATCATCATTTTCTAGGGTCACTATGTTATTGTCAATGTTATCCTTTTCTTACACCATGATATCCTCCCTAGGAGGAGACTTTTTAGGAGAACTAAAAACCAAATTTTCTTGACATTCAAGGATTGGTTCTTCTAAAATGACTTCATCACATGTAGGGGAATGATCAATGGATATATTTTCTTGCTTATTAATGATGGTGTTTCCTTGTTGAATAATGTTTTTCTCCTGATTCTCATTGATGGGATCTCGTAACGCCATAATATCTTCTTTACCAATAGGAGAAATATTAGGAGAGGGAGAAATTTCATATTTTATCGCTAAGGTCTCATCCTCTTGTGCCTTAATCTCTACACTAGTCAAAGAGCTTTTGAGAAAGCGACAAACAAGAGGTTCATCACATGTCATGGATAGATGCTGTAAAGCAACTTCATTGTAATTAGGGGAGGCATCAAGAGAAGGACCACTATGATTTTCATCCTTACCAAATAGATCTTCCCATATGGTAGGAGCATTAGGAAAGGGAGAAACGATATTTTCATGACTTTCAAGTATATCTTCTAACACAAAACTATCATCTTCATTACTATGAAGGATATTAGGAGAAGAGTCAATGTGATTATCATTGTTTTCTACAATTACACCCTTATGCCATATAATGTCTTCCCAACTGGGAAAAGTAAAATTTTCAAAGCTCTCATTTATTAGATCTCCTAGCAACAACATGTCTTCCACACAAATATCATTTTCAAGGTCACTCATGATTATAACATTGTCACAAGTACAAGAAATGTTGGGAGAGGAATGCAAATTAAGTAAGGTGGTGGCAATGATTTCATCATCTATTGTTATACTATCTTCCCAAGGGGAATGGGGAGAGGAGCAAACAAGATCTTCATGATTCTCAATGATTGCATCTTCTCTCACCAAGATACCTTCATCACTGAAAGGAGAGGTATTGGGGGAAGAACAATGATGATCATCATGGTTATCTATGTTTGTATTCTCTTCTATCACATCATTCACACAAATGGGAGAGATAGGAGGGGGTGTAAGTTTAAGGAAAGCATAAACATGTCCACTTTTTCTCCTTAAAAGAGTCTTATAACTAGGAAATGCATTGAATGAATGACTAACATGTTTATGGATGAACTTGTTCTTTTCAAACTTGGAAAAGACGAAAGCTAACATTTCTGAAAAATAATTTATGCAAACTAAAAAATGTAGTGTACAAAGAATTGAAAATGAAATGTGATTTTTGAAATTTTTACTAGTTACATTATGAAAATGATCTAAAACTGAAATGTTGCAAATGCAAATTTGGAATTAAGGAATGCATGAAATAGACTAATTTGAGCTAGAATTAGTGAAATGCATATAATAGAAACTCAACCAACTAATATAGATAGTTAATGGTAGCAAACAAAAGTGCATCTAAACAAGGTTTTGAGTGCTGTAAAAGGAAGTTTTAGAGGTGCAAAGGATTTTTTTTGCCCAAGGTGGAAAATGAGTCTCAATGGGGATTTTTTTCAAAATTTTTAGAATTTTTCAATGGATTTTGATACTTTTTATGCTGTATGACCTAAATACTAAATGCAAATGTAGTTTTCTAATATTTTTCAATGATTTGATATGCAAAAATGCAACCTGTATGCACTTACACTAATGTAATAAATTTGGAACCCTAGAATGCAAATTAACTAATGAAAGCTAATTATAGGATAATGATGGACTCCAAATCAAAAAAGAAAGTATTCTAAAGGAGGGTTCACCAAAATGTGGAAAATGGAAATGGAGTGCACAACTTCCTCAATCCACACTAAAAGGGGAATGAAGGAAGAGGGATCTATTTCACAATGCTCACATTGAAGAAAAAACTCTTCATATTTCAATTAAAAGGAGATTGAAATCTATCAAAGGGGATTGTCCTAAAGGCTAAAAGCTAATAAAAGGGTTTGCCACTAATGCAAAACTTGGAAAATGCAAGATGTTTGAAAACACGCTGTGAAAAGAAAAAGGACCTAGAAAATGACTTAGAAATACAAATAAAGCAAAAAAAAAGCTATAAAACAAAGAGTGTGCACCTGGAAATGTGTTCAAGGATGAAACTATCTCTAAAATTCTAAAATTGTTGCCTTTTAAGCTTTGTGGGACTCATTCACCATTCTAGGCGAATTAGTCCCAGTTCTAGAAAACTATCCCAAAAAAACTTTCAACCAAAAGGGTATCTGAATCCACAAAGATCTCTGAAAAAAATATATAGTGGACTCATTCACTACTACTGGGTGATGAGTCCTGTTTTGTTGAAAAGTGTCGTAGGAGTAGAATCTCATACTAAAACTTTGCAAGCCTATAAAATGGATGAAATAAGAACTTTCCAACTAATTTCATGCAGATTGGATGGATATTTTTCCATGAATTTGAGTTTTCGTGAGTCTTGACAACTTTTCATGATAACTTTGACAATATTTGCAACTTTATCATTTTGGCATTTCTCTTCAATCTGCAAGCCTGTAATCACACATTAAAGAGAGGAAAACTTGTTGATTGTTAGACCATAGGGGTTTGCCTTGGTCAAACCCCTTTTATGTAATTAAATGAAAATGATGAAATAAGATAATGAAGCATGAACATGAAATAATGCAATTAGAAACTTGGCTTGATGATGGATCTTGAATTTCTACAACAATGGATGAAGAATCTGCCCTTGAATGCCTTAAAATTGATCTTGTGAAGTCTGGAAAATACCTAACCCTAGCTTGCTTGACTTAAGAAAATGAATGCATTATGAAATAATAATTTTAGGGATTTTTTATATAGGAAAGCCTTTAAATTTACCATTAATTTGATACCCAAGGCTGAAATTGATGAAAATTAAACTTAAAACCTAATTTTTCCTACTCAAACCTTGAAAATGGACCAAATGGGACTCATTCACCATTCTGAGCAAATGGATCCCACCTGGATGGGAATCATTTGCTCAAAGTGGTGGATGGGTCCCACTTATATGGGAATCATTCACCCAAAGTGGCAAATGGGTCCCACAGGGGCTCTTTTGCTAGCTCAGATGTTTGGTTGTAAGAAATTAGGTTTATATGTATATATAGTTAGGGTTTTTATCAAAATAAGCCTTAGGATGCACAATATGGGGTTATAGGGTCATATTAATGATGATATAAAGTGTGATTAGGGATAGGGAAATAAATTTCAATGTGAAAGTGTGATTAAATACACTTTACAACATTAAAATGAGGTCCACATAGCCTAGAAAGGCACAACATCCAATGTGAATGTGTAAAACACATTACAACACTAGATTAAAGCCATGTTTAATTTAGAAGCCTTCTAGATTAATGTGAAAACATGTAATTAAGTATATTTTACAATATTGAATGAAAGGAAAGATAGTTCCATTAGATTTAAATTCCTAATAAAAGTCTAGAAAAGTGTGAAAGTTATTTACAACACCTTTATAAGACATGCATTTTATTCAGTTTGCAAGGGTCCAAGGCATAATGTGGATGTGTAAAACACCTCACAACACTAGAAAAAGGTGATTTTGAGGCCAATTTATCATTAGTTATTCCCAAATCAAGCAAGGAAAAAGGTGTGTACTGTTTTGGTGTCCACATGTAGCATCTATACAAAGCAAGGACAGTGGGAGAGTGAAAAACTATAGAAAAATATAAATGTATGTTAGGTCTATCAACATACACTTATGTTTCCAATAAATACTCTAAGGAATACATCATACATATCAAGCATATGAATATTTAAAATAATAAACATGTTAATGTCACGGGGTGAGGATGGTGTTAAGGAATTACTTAACATTGCCTCAACATGTGCTAATGATAGTAATGCATCACTAAATGACTTGGAACAAGGTGAAGCCACAATAGTGGTTTACAATTGAATTGAGGAAGGAAAACTCACAAAAAATGAATGGAATGAACCCCTAGGGGCTCGTTCGAACCCCCTTATATTCCTCATCCCCCTCATGAAACACAAAAGAAACTGAGATTTTGGCACTTTGGAGCTCAGGTTGAGGATGAAAATGGAGGAATATTCACAAACCCAACTGGAATCAGGTAGTCCTCGGAACAAGCTATCCAACAAATATAATTTTAATATGTTTTATTTTTATTATGTATTTGTTTTTTTAGTTTTATTAAACATAGGTTTTTCCTCGAAAATGAAGGTCTTTGTTCCGCACATGTGGAAAAATAGCATATTATCAATTTTTTTTAAAAAAAATACGAGTGCACTAGATATTGAACTCCTTGATCCAACAAAAAATAAAAATTTCAATTTCAATATATACAAAATAAGTTATGAGTTATACAGTCGCGCTATGTCTGAATTGTAATTGGTTTGACTTTGAAACTTGATTAAAGAAAAAAAATTCAATAAAAAATGTCTAACCAAGTGGAAGCACTAGATATCGGAGTTACAAATCTAAATTCAAAAGAATTAAAATTTTATCCTTCATGGAAAAAAAGTTATGTGTTATACGGTGTGTGTCACTTTTTAAAAATGTTGTTTTTTGAAAAAAACTAGTTTTCATGGGAGATGGAAAAAGAAGTGCAATCTGATTCCAAAAATTTTGAAAAAAATATTTTTTAAATATAGACAAAATGAGACGAGACTCTAGTTTGCATCATCTTAAAATTCTTCACGGTTTAGCTGCTATAGGTGCCCAAATGTGAAGATTTACTTAAAAATAATAATTTCAGTGTCCAGTTTGGCCAAAAATTGTAAACCACTATTGTGGGATCATGCAACACATATGTAAGTGCATAAGAAAATATGAGATCAAACTACAACAAGGTTGTAAGAACAAAAAAATAGAGCATGAAGCTAGAACAAGGGAATATGGATATAATGATGACATAAAGCTATAATGAAGGAACAAAGTTAGAAGAAGGGCATAAACATGAAATGAAAACATAAAAGTAGAATGAGTGCACGATGCAAAAATATGGGCATGTGATCCCCAAGATAGTATGAAAGTGTAGCATAGAAAAATGTATCTTTGGACATTTTTGAGCTCATTTGGGTCCTTCTTATGGATTTTGGCTTAGTTTTTCCTTGATTTAGTGTTGTAATGTGGTCAACACATTCACATTAGGTCTTGGGCCCTTGTGAATTGATAATAATTTTATGATGCTTTGCAAAAGTGTTATGAACTATTGTCACACACTTTCACACTTTTCTAAGATCTTATTAATATATTGCACCTAAATAATCTCTTTTTATCACTTACCAATCCTTATTTCAAAGTGTTGTAAAGTGTTTTAACAAACTTTGACACTTTTGTAGGCTTGTCATTAATAATTAGACCTTTCTTATGCTTTAATAGGCCTTAAGTGTATTTTTTAAAATAAACCCGATAAACATGATTTAAAATATCTAAATTCCGAAACCCACTTAAAATTCCCTAGGTGGGACCCATTCTCTATTAGGGGAGAATGAATCCATTTTAGCACAAAAATCAAAGTCATTTCAAACTTCTGGTAGGTTTTTATTTCTACGATCTAAGGTTGGCCTGTGATGTGGTATTTTGGGGAATTAGGGAACAATTGTGTATAAATATAGGATTTTCCCACTCATTTCACCCTCAATAATTCAATCAATTCATCAATCCATCACTTAAGCATTCTAAGCATTCCAAGCATCTTTAAGTCTACATCCATTGGAGTTATTACTTGCATGTATGTAGAATTCTACTTCAAGGGTTTGGTGAGTTGTAGAATTGTCTTTGTTCATTCATCATTCTCTTCTCATATTTCATTTCATTTTCAAGGGTTTAATTACCAATCTGGGGTTTGACCAAGGAAAACCCCTATTCACTAACCCTCAACATTTTTTTCCCCTCTTTGCATGTGATTTTCAGGTCTAGGTTGCAGATTTATCAAAGAGAAAGATTAAAAAAGTTTTCATTAAATTTTCAAAGTAATTCAAAATTTTCAAAGCACTAAGAGAAGCTTGGAGAACACCTATAGGTTGAATTTGATAGTTTCAGACCCAGATTTGAATTAGGAGCAGAAGTGTATATTGGGAGCTACAGATTCCACTTTTGAATTTCTAGAATTACCGAAATGGATTGATTCACCATTAGTGGCGAATGAGTCCCACTACCCAAGCTCAAACAAATATTTTTATAGTTCTAAGTACCCAGTTGTCTGAAAACCTATTCCAGCAGTATCTTCCTGAAATAGGACTAAGTCGCCCAGCTTGGTGTATGAGTCCTAGTTGGCATTAGTGGTGAATTCTTCAGGATTCTAGAGCTCCATTCCATCTCTTTCTAGTCTCGAGGTGCACACTTTTAACTTCATAAGTTTTTGTTACAGTTTACTTACATTTCTAGGTCTTTTTGCATATGACATTGTGTTTTCAAACATCTTGCATTTTCTAAGTTTTGTATTAGTATTTAATATCTTTTATCA
Organism: Sequoia sempervirens; assembly: GCA_007258455.2. NCBI lineage: Eukaryota > Viridiplantae > Streptophyta > Pinopsida > Cupressales > Cupressaceae > Sequoia > Sequoia sempervirens. The sequence continues at coordinate 168,416,481 of VDFB02256132.1, read as the reverse complement.
GTTTTCAACATTTAGGAAAATCCCCTTTGATAGATTTCAATCTCCCTTTGCATTGGAATCTCAAGGGCTTATACTTGAGTGAGCCATTAATATTTTTGGTACATCTCTCCTTTTAGCTGCAAAACCCTAGAAGTGTAAGAGCCCACACATTCCAAAAATTGTTGGTTCATTTTGGTGAGCCTACATTTTGAGCATCATATTTCTAGTTTAGCGTGCATTTACATCCTAGGAATAAATTACCTTAAAATTTCATTACATTTTGCATTGTTCAAATTGCATTCTAGGGTTTCCAAATTTGTATTTACTAGTAGAATTTGGCAAATAAATGACTACGTGACAAAATTTTAGTCAGGTGACTAAAAATTTTAGCCACGTGACTAAAACTTTTAGTCAGGTGACTAAAAATTTTAGCCATGTGACTAAAACTTTTAGTCAGGTGACTAAAAATTTTAGCCACGTGACTAAAACTTTTAGTCACATGACTAAGAATTTTCATCATGTGACTAAAAATGACTAAATTCTACTAATTTTTTTGAATTCACAAGTATAAATGACTAAATAAATGACTAATTTGGTTAACGGGTAAAATTACAACAAATTAATTGGTCAGACAAATAAAAATGACTAAATAAATGACTATTACTCCTCTATTCTTTTTTCTTTTGAATTTGATCATAATTCATAGAGCTTCTAGCCCCCTTATGGGACCCCTACCTAAGTGGGCCATTTTGGGTAAGTACCATACACCTTGCAATCTTGTTGTTTGAAATTATTTTTCTTGATTAATTTTTTATTACTTATGCTTACAATATTTTTGGTGTTCTATTTGGAGTGGCACTAGGTGTCATTGTAGTTTCTATTTACAACTACGATAACTTGTAAGGTGCAAGTAGTAAAAAAGGAAAGAGCATGGAGATTTGGAGAAAATCATGGAGTAGTTATGAAAATGTTAGGATAACAATACTTAGCTAACTAAGGTTGATTTGGGTGTTGAAATTTGCGTATGGAGATTGATGTCTAAATTATATATTAGTTTACAACATGGGTATGTGCAGGATCATGATGGGCCAAAAAGTGGCAATATGATGGGTATGTGGCTAGTGACTTTTTTTTTACCCAAAATTTATCAAACGAAAAGGGTTTTTAAAGGAGATTCTTAGCTTTCCACCAATATAAATTATTCTTTACTTTGAATTTAATCAATAATTATTATTTATTTTCTATTTGAATTACTACTAAACTCTTGATTGATAGGCTGATTGAAAAACATCTATAGGTTTCAAACAGTATCACATTTTTTGAATCTAAAACATGTGTCACATTCTATAGTTTGCATACTATAAGATTTAAAAAATAAAAAATTGAATTTCATGAAATTTTGACCAAGTTAAGGTTGTCAGACATGCACTTTTTTATATTTTTTAAAAGTCGTAATAAAAAATTTATAATTAATTATTTATTTAGAAAAAAATTACAAAAAAATATGCAGCACATTGGGACATGAGTCCTCTACTTATATCTAATATCTTATAAAAAATATTATCATTTTATTGTGGTTAGGGTGGTCAGACAAACACCTACGTCTTATTTTTTCCCTAAAATTTAAGTCCCTCTTGCATTGAAATTTCAAATTTTCACCAAATAGATTTTTTAAAAATAAACCTAGTAGTTTAGAAACTACATTCAATTTTCTATAGATTCTATTATTACATATTTTTGAAATAATATAGATAACTTATTCAAATTTTTATGTCAAGTTTCCTAACTCTGATTTTTCTAAATTTTTTTGCCACTTAAGGGCCTATTTTTCCATAATGATCCTGCACATACCCACACATGGTTTTTTTTTCACTCATATATATTGAGTGCTAGGGTTGGAGATATTATCGTAATATTTTATAAGTACAAATATATTGCCAAAATATCTACAAAACTATATTGACTAATATGATCTTCTATAGAGGCTGATTATATTCCTGATTCAGAGGTTTTACCAATTGACTTCATGTACTACACAAATGTATGCAAAAAATGGACCAAAATATTTCCTAGTTGACCTTCCCCAATTCTTTGACATACCCATTGCACACTAAGGTGTGATTTCTGGTTTATAGAACATATAATAATTAAAAAAAAATTATAAATATATTTCACCATCTTGCAACCCATTTACATAGGACAACATAGGGTTTCAATGATATCCCTAAAACTAAATGTTAAAAAACTAAAAAATTCTCTTTCCTTTTGCAAATCAAATATTTTGAAAGAGTGAAATTCTTTGCTTTCAAGTCGAGAAAAGAGGGAACAAGTTCATAAAAGAATTAAACCAAAAAACACATTTGAAGCTTGGAAAGGGAAAAAATTCAAAGAAAACAAATCAAACAAAAAAACCATGTCCTGCATAAAACAAGAATTTAGTGAGAAGAGCCATGACTCGTTGTGTTATTCCCCAAAGACATGGAAGATGTGCCCGATGAAGAAGACTGCCTATATACTTATGAAATTGTTGAATTAGAGTCACTTTCACCTTTGATGTGCATGTACAAGGTTAGATTATTATCATTTCTCTGTTTATTTTGTAAATTAAAATTTTCAAGCATAGTTCTTATGTTTCACATCTTTGTAACTTGGTTTTAACATGTATTTTTAATGAATCCATTTTGTGCATATCCTACGATCATGGAAATACACATTTTACATAGATGTCTGGTTGTAACTATAACATATAACAAATTTCCCCCTTCCATTATGCTTCAATGAATGTCAATACCCTGTTGCAAAGCTCTGATTTTGGCACATGCAAGAAGGATGCTGGTAAAGGTTTCCGAGTATGGCTCTACACCTATGAATTACATTTTCTTGAATGCTTCTAAATTATTTTCAATAATTTTAAGTGTTATGTAGCCTTGTAACAACCAATTTATCAAGACTGGTGGCATTGGTACAACATAAAAAAGTGAATGTGAATTGTCATGTCAAAAAGGTCCAAACAAATAACTTAAATTTTTTAAATAAATGAAGATTGCAAACTCTATTAGACCATAGTGTTTTGATATTTTGTAATGATACTTTAGTATTGGCATTGGGAAAACCCTAACCATGATATCTTTTAATGTGGGTGATGAACCCTGGATTGCTTCTGAGTTTTTCCAAACCTTAGATGGATATGCGATAAACAAAACATGCATTGGAAAATTGTAACTTTTAGAAAAAATAGTAATTAAAATGTATCTAGGCAGGATGGCTAGCTATTCCCAGGACCGTTAAGGAGCTTTGGATGCCCCCTGTCTATCCTCTAATGTATCCATTCATACCCTAAAAACATTGGGTGTACTTGGGATGTTTAGAAACTTTAAAAAATCAAGGATGGGTTGGAAAGTTTCCTTTCCCATCCTATGTCCCTGAAATGACCTATGTGAAAGATGGGGTCATATTTGGCAAAGAATGCATCCTAGGGAGCATTTTTTTCAACAAATCCATTTTGTACATTTACCTTCTTGATGGTTCTGCATTTTGCATACTTGTCTACTAGGGCAATTTTAACTATAACATCTAAAAAAAGTATCCCTCCTTTTATGCTTAGATTGATGTCTGAATCCTGTTCCAAAGTTCCCATTTTGGCACTGATAGGGAGGATGTTGGTAAAGTTGTGGAATTTAGTTTACAACTTCCAATCACATTTTCTTGATATTTTTAAAATCCCTTAAAAAATGAATTTTGTGCACCCTACAACCATGGCATTCCATGAGATCACATTTCTTTGAGGAATTATGTCAAATAGCACAAGTTCCTTATCTATGCTTCCATATGTTGCGTACATGTCTACAAGAGCATTTCCAACTATCATATCTGTCAAAACTTCCCCTTCCATAAAAAAATGATGGATGTGTATACCTTGTTCCAAAGCTCTCCCATTTTAGCAAAGACAAGAAGGATTTTGGCAAAGGTTCTAGAATTTGTCTTTACACTTGCCAATTACATTTTCTTGAAAGTTTCTAAAGCCTTTTCAAACAATCCATTTTATCCATATCCTACAGTAATTCCATTTCATGAGATGACATCTCTTCGAGGGTTGAAATGCCTTGTCTATGGTTCCACATTTCACATACATATCTACTAGGGAATTTGCAAGTCGGCTTTGATGGATGTTTAAACCTATTCCAAAGCTCCTATTTTGGCACAAGTAGGAAGGATGTTGGAAAACATTGTCAAGTTTCACTTTAAACATGCTAATTGCATTTGGTTGAAAGACAATGCATAACACTCAAGCCCTTTCTTATAGGTTTCACCCAAGATATTTCTTACTGCTAGATGTTCATTGACAGTATTGAAATAACAGATATACAACTATTAATTGGAAAATAATGCCAAAGATAGGAATAATGTATATGAGGAAAATTTGCAATGATAGGTACCATTTATAACTTGTTATCAATCAATATTTTATTTATATTAATTGCATTCATATATTTCTATAATCTTTTGGCCTTTTTGTAGAACATATTGCTAGAGACAGATAGGGCACTTGCAAACACATAAAAATAGATCCTTTTTGAGCTTTGTAAGGGTTGTAACTACCTCTGATTGCAACTTTTGTAGTCATGATTTTTGAAAAAAAAAATTGTGTTGCTACAAAGCCAGCTTTGAACATGATCATATTATTTGCCAATCAATGCTTCTAGCACTCAAACAGGAATGCCACTGGTCACCATTTACACTTTTTTTTTCTTTCTAAAACTATGTTTAGTCTAGATCTGAGATTGGAAAGGATTTTTCCCTTTGACATTGATTCTTAAGTAGGTATAGGGTATGCGCATGATCATGATGGGCCAAAAAGTGGCAATATGATGGGTATGTGTAGGGTATGTGGTTGTTGACATTTTTTACCCAAAATTGATGAAATAAAAAGGGTTTTTAAAGGAGATTCTCATCTTTCCACCAATATAAATTATGCTTTACTTTGAATTTAATAAATAATTATTATTCATTTTCTATTTGAATTATGACTAAAGTCCTAATTGATAGGCTGACTAAAAAACATTTATAGCTTTCAAATGGTATCACATTTTTTGAATTCAAAACATGTGTCACATTCTATGCTTCAGATACTACAAGATTAAAAAAAATGAATTTCATGAAGTTTTGACTAAGTTAAGTTGGTCGGACATACGAGTTTTTATATTTTTTAAAAGTTGTAATAAAAAATTCATAATTAATTTTATTTACCTAGAAAAAAATTACAAAAAAATATGCATCACATCAAGACATGAGTCCTCTACTTATATCTAAAATCTTATAAAAAATATTATCATTTTATTGTGGTTAGGTTGGTCAGACAAACACCTACTTATTTTTTCACTGAAATTTAAGTACTACTACATTGAAATTTAAAATTTTCACCAAATATTTTTTTTTGTTTAAATAAACCTAGTATTTTAGAATCTACATTCAATTTGCTATAGATTCTATTCTTACATATTTTTGAAATAATATAGATAAATTATTCAAATTTTTACATAAAGTTACCTAACTTTCATTTTTCTAGATTTTTCACCACTTAAGGGCTTGTTTTTTCCATGATGATCCTGCACATACCCATACAAACCTTAGCCTAGTATTCTACACATGCATCAAGATGCCATCAAGCTCTATCACAACATATAGTATTTATTTCCAACATCATTCTCTATCAACTTCTCAATTCCATATTGACCCGTTCTTTTGTGGTCAAACATTAATTTGAACCACAAATAAGTTGCGACACACAATGCTATGGAAAACCTTAAAATATCCAAAGAAATAGGTTATAATGCTTAAAGGTATGGTTGTTTTAATGATAATAAACTGTTCAACAACTTCTCTTTAGTGTTGTTTTCATTTTACATCTAATGAAAATCCTAGGGATAGTCATATGTGAGAGTGACATTCTTTTATACATGGTGATGATATGTCTTATTACGACCTTCCTTTGCATTTCATAATGAATGTTTATTTTCAACTATCACAACATAATGTATTAAATAAAGCAAGTAGAGCTCTAAAATATTTTCTCTATATGTAAAGCTATGAAAAATGTTTTGATGTTTATAGGATTTTAATAATGCTCTTGAAATTACATACAAATTCAATCCATCCATAGAATGCAATATTCAATAATGACAAAGAATAATTCAATTATGCTTAATTCCAAAGTATTGTAGATGAATAGAGATTGTGACACTTAAATAACCTTACGTTAAAATTTTTGAAGTCCTTGGAAAAATTATGATTTTGCATGATCAAAATGTTTGCAAAGTGAACCCCTAGAAAAGGTAAAAAAACACCCAAGAAAATTAGATTGAACAATTAAAGGTGCTTCAAAGCCTCAACAATTTCCATTTTTTGCACATAAAAGTCCTCTTGAAGCTTAGTGAACTCTGTGAGATCATTTTTTTAGATTTATTGATTTTTTCTTGCTTGCTTGGGTCCTTGTACTAGGCCCAACATGACTCTTATTTCTTTTACTTTAGTGTCTTGCTTGATTTATCCCTCTTGGTGTTCTTTTAGCTTTGCAATCAAGATTTTGATCCCAATAGCACTATTCATTATAGTACTATCTAGAATTGAGCAATTTCAGTGGGAGTTTTCTTTGTACTATCTTTTATTGAAATTTTGTTTGGTCTGAGATTATTGCAAAATTTGACCTAGTTTTGATAGAGATATGAAGAAAATAACTTAATTTTTTTCCCATTTTGTTACTACATTTTCTTGGAAGTGTACATCATGTTAAGGTATCACTATTGAATTCGGTGTTAATAATTTTTTTATTATTTTCAACTGCTAACTGCTTTACCATCAGACTTCTTGTTTTTTCAAAAAAAATTCTATCAATCTTGCCAATTTACTTCTTTGTCAATGAAAAATTCTTTAAAACATACAGTAGCATAGTTATTTTCTTTTTGTATGCTTCTTTCTTAGTGGTTGATTAAACTAAATGCTTCTCATAGCCATAAAAATGTAATCTATTTGATGATATAATTTGGAATTTAATTTTTAATACTAGAAAAAATTGATTATTTTATTGATGCATTAGTAGTGGTCTTGGGGACCACTCCCATTATAAACATCAATTTAAGCATCAACCCTTCTATTTCCAATTATAAATATCATAAATGATCATAGCACCTATTAACTTGTTGCTTTTATGGCTTCACCCATTATGTTGCTCCAGTTGACACCTCAAGCATCTTTTAGGTCAGTGATGCGTTTCTATCCAATAATTCTATGCTAGGGGTAGCTTAATTAGTGATTACATGAAAGGTTGTTTGAACTTGAAGTGATCTCCAAATCCTTCCCATGTGCTATATTTTCAAGGATTTTAAATTTTCCTCATGATTGAATGCCTATGTTGCTAGAAAATCCATTTCTTCATTAACCTCTCTATGGGGTGATCCCACAATACTGGTTTACAATTTTTGGCCAAACTCGACACTGAACTAATTTTTTCTAACTAAATCTTCACTTTCGGGCACCAATAGCGGCTAAACCATGAGGAATTTGAAGATGATGCAAACTAGTATACATACACTCTTTGTCTCTCCATATCTCTCTCCCACTTATATACATACACTCTTTGTTTCTCCATCCCTATCCCTATCTCTATCTATATCTCTCTATCATCCCCCCTCTCTCCCTCTCTCTATTACTTGTATTTGTCACCTTTCTTTCTCATCCTTGCCCCCCTCTATCTCTATCTCCCTAGCTCTCCCTCCACTTCTTCCTCGCCTACCCCCCCTCCCTCTCTCTCTTTCTCTATTGAAAACATAACATAATCCGTCCACGCTTCGCCCTCCCCGCCCCTTCGCCCCCCCACCTCTCTCTTTCTCTATTGAAAACATAACATAATCTTGTTGATAATGGGAGCCTGGTTTTCTTCCCGATTCAAAGGTTTAATTTTAATCGTGCTTGGATCCCTATAAGTGGATGCATAGTTTATTTGAAGTTGTTACTTCTCCATTTAGACCTTCGTACTAACTAACCTCATGTACTACACAAATATATGCAAAAAAAAAAGACCAAAATTTTTCCACATTTACCTTCCACACTTCTTCCGCGTACCCATTGCACACCAAGGTGCAATTGCTAGTTTTATATATTGTAAGTTTAATAATTTTGAAATGAAAATATTGAGAAGTCTATTTTAAATGTGGGATCATTTATAGTTTCATTTTCACATAATGGCAGTTAAAAAATAGAGTCGTCACAACTAATACAATGAAAGCGGCGAATAGATTAAAGGGAAGCTGGTAGCTTCTCATTTTTATTCAAGCGTAAATAGAAACCTTACGCGGGAACGACAGACGTTTCTGCCATACGTGCATACTTGTTATTCATACTACGTGGTATGGTACGTTTAACAGTACAAATTGGGATTAGCGAGGAGATATGCCTCGATCTTCTTGAACAGAGCAGTGCCCTTTTCTTTAATCTCCTTCACTTTCTCTTCGTCGTGAGGAAGGCCCGGAAGGATATCAAAATGGACTACAGAGCTGCAAACGCATCCTCCCTCTGCTTTCGGGGTGTATTTGAATTCGTGTTTGGCAGAGGCCACTTTCTTTCCCAGCAGTCCTCCTTCCACATGGCTGTAGCGGTACACTAACTTCTCCTCGTCCACCTCCTCCACTTGCTCCTTCACATAGCTGAAATCCGTGTTCGCTGCATCACCAAACCCCATCAGTACAAACACATTTCTAATCGTAAGAAGAAGATATTTAGATGAGTTAATACATACCAGGAGTGAAATTGATTTGCTTGATGCTGCCAACACCTCCCTCGCCTTGCACGAATGTGATGCTTGAAAAAAGCTCTGGTACTTGCTTTGGCAGGAGATTATGCCCATCCTTCACTATGGCATTCCACAGTCTCTTCGCCTCCACCGGAGACTCGATTTCATTACTGACGCTTACCACCACCATCTTTTCTAATTACTTCTTCTTTTCCTCTACTTTTCTTCTACTTCCTCTTCTGGCTCTGAGCTGTGGTTTTGTGAGACGAAGATGGATGGTATTTATAGAGCTCGTTGGCGCTGCACCAATGGATTCATCACAAATGAAAGTACACATAACTGTGATTTCTTCAGTCAAGTCAACAAAGGCTCCTGATCTATCTCTTCCTTATTTGTCTTGAAGTCTAAAATTTTTTAAATGTTGACAACAGAAGCTTTGGAATGGCCCAACAAGAAAGACTTATCGCCTCACCTAGCAAGATATGGCCTCCACTTGCCTATCATTTCATTTAAGTTAAATGAAGCAGGACTTTGTTGGTAGTTTCGTGACTTGATCAAAGTGGTGGTCGAAGTCATGAAAAGAAGGCTTCTAGAGAATGATATTATTAAACTATTTAAGTACTTTGATTCTCTCATCCAATTGCATTCAAATCAACGCCGTCGTCTGAAGAGTAATCACATGTGAAAGGAAATGTGTTTTAATGTAGTCAAGTCAACAAAACTGTCCGTCGTCAGACAATTATTTGCTTCTCTGTTTTGAAGTCTGACTCTGTTGCAAATGGTGATGCAAAGATTTTATGATCGGTCTATATCATGAAATTTTGGTCTCACCTACCAAAACCAGGGCATCAACTTGCCTATCATTTCGTTTGCGATGTTGAAATGGAGGTTCCTTGTAGTCTCCTGACTGGTCGAAATGCTCAAAATCAACAAAGCTTCTAGAGAATTATATTATCCAATGGCATTCAAATCAGCAGTGTCATTTGAAAGGTATGTTCAAATCCGATATTCGGCCCATTTAACACGATTATAATAGTCTAGTGAGGCCAAGCTTGTGGCATATATGGAAAAGGAATTGCATTTCAAATATGTATCCTGTTTTGTTTCTAGAAAACCACAAGTATGTCGTGTCGTGTCAGAGTATATTTGTCCTTCCATCCAAGTGAGCTGTATGACTATTTCTAATCTTTGGATAAACTATTGATACAATTAGTCGTTATTTTGTAAAATTTTACTTTATAGTGAACCTGAAAATTTGTTTTCAATTTTTACAGGTAAATTTAAAAAAAGATTGGTCTAGATAGACATGGTGGAACCATTAGTTTGTCAATGAAGGATGAATAATGGAACAATTTTTAATGTAATAGGTTAAAATATATTTCCAAGTTGGTCCGTTGAGTCACCAATGTATCATGGAATAGGAGTTGACAGTCTGGGTCCCACTTAAATAGCAATAAAAGATCCTTTTTGTTTTTTCAAATCTCTTTATTAATATGACAGGACAATTTTTTGTTAAATCAAAATTATGTCCTATCATGGATAAAGTAAATATTTGTCAGCTTTTCAAAATTAAGTGAATGCATATATATATATATATGCATTCACTTAATTTTGAAAAGCTGACAAATATTTACATTATCCATTTGTTGTCTTCTCAAAATTAAGTGAATGCAAATATATATATTTATCTCTACAATATATGTTTTATTATAATAAAAGTGAGTTCACATGTACAAAACCTATTGTCAACGGACCAACTTGGACATACATTTTAACATATTACATTAAAAATTGTTCCATTATTCATCCTTCATTGACAAACTAGTGGTTCCACCATGTCTATCTAGACCAATCCTTTTTGAAATTTACTTGCAAAAATTGAAAATGAATTCTCAGGTCCACTATGCAATAAAATTTTACAAAATAATGACTAATTATATCAACCATACATCACAATTGTACATGATAGTTAATTAATCCTAACAAAATATTAAAACAATCAATAATTTCAAATGATCTAAAATCACTTTTCAAATGTCCAACCATATTTTCTATGTACCATTCACATCCCATTTCGTATCACTTATACCATTAATTCCTTTAATGCAACTTCAAATTCTCTCCAAGAATTCAAAAATATCCACTTGCACCTATCTTTTCAAACTTTTCAAACTTAATTATTTATACAAGAGACTAGAATTGTGTGATGCAAGCTACCTATTCAATATTTCAGATATGTGAGTTTCTGTTGGAGACACCTATTGGAGAGTAATTCAAGAGAGCTCCTCCAAACTTTCATAACCACCTGCTTCACCTTGCACGGTATGTTTCCTTCAAAGCTGTATTAGTATTTTACATGTAAAGATATAGAAATTGATGTTTCATATAGCCTAATTCATTTACATTAAAACAAATTACATTTATGGTTTTTCTAGTGTAATTTTATTGTTTATATGTATCATGATTTTCTTAAGAAATTTTTGCATATACATACATGCCTATAATCCTTAGTTTATATACTCATAGTCAGCCAAAATATAGGTACATGAAACCCTTAATAGTATAACCCTCAATTGATATAACACTTTGTGACACAACATAATTATATTTTTATATACCTTTAAACAACATTATGATACAAATATTTATAAAAAATTTCAAAACAACATTAATAACATTATGGAATTTATATATAACTCGAAACACCAATATGATAGAAATATTTCTAACCCTTTTTGACACAACATTAAGATACACACACACACACATATATAATCGAGATAGATAGATATATATAATATTATTCATTTACATTCAACTTAATTAGATGTACATGGAATTTTTGTTCTTCAATTATAGTGAATTTTACATGTATGATAATGTTTTTCTATTTTTTATCATAATGTTGCTTCAAAAAAAATGTTCTAGATATGTGTATCATACTTTTGTTTCAAGATATGTATAACTTGAAATAGTAGTACGATACAAATATTTTTAACCCTATCTAACACAAATTTATGTATATGTATATGTGTGTGTGTGTGTGTGTGTGTGTATAACTCTTAATTTTACATATGCATTAATGTTGTTTCACATTATAGCATAATGTTGTTTTAGAAAAGGATTCTAAATATTGGTATTGTACTATTGTTTAAAGATATGTATATATTTCATAATGCTATTTCAAAAATAGTTATAAATAATTGCATCATAATGTTGTTTTAGAAATGGTTATAAATCTTTCCATGATATTGTTATTTATTGTTATATAGAAATATCATTATGCTGCTTCATGACGGGTGGTGGAACCCCTAAATTCTTTTGCATTCCACTCAATTTTTTTGCAATATCTAGTTCTGTCTCATGACCTAGCACTTACGGTTTAGCTTATTATCATGGCTTAGGGTTTTTGAGTTTCTAAAACTATTCTAAAAAATCATATGTTTGAATTATTTGCAAGTATTCTAATTTGATGTTGACATTTTATCATTGACTCCTAGTCATTCAAGTCATGACTTATTCCTTTTAACTTGTCTTCTTACCAACCCCTAAATCCTAGCAATCATGATGGTTACTCGTTGATTTATTGAAAACAATTCCTTTATGTTATGTTGATTCGTAATCTTCAATATTCTCCAAGGTCCTAGGTTCAAGGTTTAATATTTTCATCATTCTCCTAAAGTCTCGTCCTTAAGTCTTATGTCCCTACATGTCGTTTACCTAGCAAGTGCCCCCTTTTAAAAAATAACATGTGCACATGCATAATAACAATCTTATGCAAGTCATTGGATCACCACGATCAAATCTTGGCCACTCCCTACAACCTTGATCAGTTTTATTTCCTATTAAAATAATCTCATAGGCTAGTAGGCAAGCGCCATGTATCCTTTTGTAGTGGCAAGCCCCATGTCTTTAAAAGTTAGTAGGTGGTAGGATGAAATAGATCAATAGTGGATATTGGGTGGCATGGTTGCATCTAGGTTGTTCTCCACTTCCTCGTCTAATTTTAATTTTCATTAAAATAATATCATGTGGTAGCGGGTGGATGACATGTGCCCCCTTGTCAGTGGGGCCCATCATGTTTTGAATGAAGTAAATGACCCCGCTTAATGAGATCTACGGTCGAGGATGGGTGATATGGGTGAATCTTGACTACTCCAAACCATCCCATGGGAGACCCACCTTTTCCTCCCAACTCTTAATGGGGAAATAGGGAAATGCCATGTGGAGTCATTAGAGTTGTTTAATGAACATTACACAGGGTGAAATATTAGGGAAGTATTTTTGAGTATGGGTATGAATGGTAAAATTTGTGCTACTAAAGGGATATATAAGCACGTGTTTTAAAAGAAAATGAAATCTTTTAATCTTGGATATCAATTATATCTAAAGGATATGTGCACGGGAAAGCAGCCTTATAGTAAAGCACACACATGTTGAAGGTTTAAGATCTAATATAATCCCTTCCCAACCTCCTGACTACTGAAAGTTGCACATGAGTTAAGATCAATGGGGAAGTAGGGAAGCCAACACATGGAATTCCTTTGGGCTTAAGTGAGTGGTGGAGCCTATGGTTGACTAGGAGACTTTACTACACAATTTATTTTTTATTGGTTGACAAGGATCAATGTTTACAATCATTTTTTCAAACATTGCTTACTCAATCTAGATCATTTGTTGATCCATTTCACTACACAATCAATGGTTAGCATTCAAAGTTGAGTTTGAAGGAAAATGATTTGTTATGGTTCATGTGAGAAAACCATAATAGTGAACAAGACATAGAGCTACTGAATTGGAAGGATTTAAAGCTATTAAAACTCACTTTAAAGTATGATTCAAGGTTTTCAAAAGCATTCTACGCATTCACGGAGCTTGTGCACTATGATTCTCAAGCCTACTCAATCACAAAGCTAGGGGTTTCAAGCAACTATGAAACCAACAAGTTAAAAGGCTACCATGTTTCTTAAATTACTTAAAACTTGGTAGTTGTCAATTGTGTTTTTTTGTCATTTGGTTTCCTAGTTTTCATCATTTCTTTTAAGGTTTGACCTTCATTCTGAACATAATTGCTATCAAATTATAATTTCCTGAGTTTGAAACCATACCCAGGCTATAAAACCTTGTTTTTTTAAAGAAAACCAGAACCTTCAAAGACCCTAGAGTTATGGCACCAAAAGTAAAAGTGTCCTCATCTAAGGGAGAAGCCTTTAGCTCAAAAATCCCTCTCATACCCATAATCTATGACTTAACCGATTAGTTGAATCCCTCCACCTATTAAAAATCCAAGGGTTAACTACTTTTCCATGGTATGCGAGTTTTAGAAGGCTTGGTTAACAAGTAGAGTGCAATTGAAGATTCTGCATTGTCTTATGTTGGATGGAAATTGTTTACTGGCTCGTTTAGTAATAGAAACTATGGAATTCCTCTAGGAAACCCCTAGAATTAGGAAAATTAATTATACCCAATGTCTATATGGATATTGATTTGCTAAAGGCCGTGGCTACTAACTATGATCCATTCATGAGGGTTCTAAGGAATTTTGATGGAATTGATAAGGTCAAGATAACCATATAAGAAATTGTTGAAGTTTTCAACCTCACTAAGTCGAGTGAATACATCGTTCCAATTGATGAGAAAAATCTTGTCAGATACTCATTTAGAGCCCACATATTTCCCAACTATATGGAATCTATTGATGGTCATAGGTTTGTCTTGGGTTCATTAGAAAAAGAGCCCTACCTAGTCAACTATTTTGTGTCCTATTTTCAAAGAACTTTCTACTCCATCCACCAAATCATTGGTTACGACCTAGTCATAGATATGCCCATGGCTTGGATGCACATGGAAACACATATTGAGAACCCCACATACTGCACAATATATGATTATTGAGAGTACCTAGTAGAAAGAATTCATGAGGGTTTCATGAAATTGAAGAAAGGAGAAGGTGGATTCAAATTCTCTTGATATTCCTTATTTATGCACATGATTATTTTCTAAGGTGCCACTTATTTTGGAAAGGATATGTCATTGGAAAGGAAGGAAGGTGATTTGGAGCTTCCCATTCAATGCTGGACCATTGTCCTAGACAAGGATGATAAGAAGTTTGATTATGTGATGTTTGAGAATTTATTTTCCTCTAAGTTGAGGAGAGTCCTGATTGTGAACATGCCAAGGATTCCCAGTGCCTTTCATGACTCATTGAGGCCCAATGATAAGAGATCTAAATTAGGGGTTGATCATAATTAGGGAGACAATATCCCCTATCCCACTTATACAATCTTGAGAGGATATGGTATAACTGTCTCACCCAACATATTTCCCAAGGATGTACTTGAGAGAATTGGATTTCTAGAAGTAATGTGGCACCTAGGTGATGTGGAAAACAACCACATGAAGGATTAGGGAAAGGAAACCCTTTTTCCCTTCATATACTTTTTTTTCTAATTTTATTATGATAAAGGGTGGGTGGAATAAAATAAATGACACACTCAAGCCGCTAAACATAAGGAGAGAAGGAGCTAGGAACCATGACCTTGAATGATGGATGGCCTAGTTGAAGATGAGAAATAGAAGTTCTAAGTTCACTCAAAAATTCTATTTTCCTAAAGATGTTATAAGGAATATTTTGATTTCCAGAAGCAAGAGGAGAGGAAAATGAAATGGATTGCATTCAACAAGTTGGATAGAAAGTTACAATCCAAAGACCCTCAATTTGTAGGTCTTACTAAAATTCCAAATGAGGTGCAAAGAATGAAGCATATGTTCTAGAATTTTGAGATAGTGTTTGGTCACCTACAAGGTCAGAGAATAATTCAAAACAAAGGGAAAGTTCTTGTTGAAGAAGAACAAGGTGGAGGAGAGATCCTTACTATGGAAGAAAGGCCAACATACCAACCTCCCAATTAACATAGAATAATTGTTTTCACAAGGAGGAAGAATAAAGCAAAGGGAAACAATACAACTGCTACCTCTTCTCAATAAGAGGAGCAAAGAGACCCTTCACGAATGCCATGAATGCCACCACCATCTCCCACTAGTATTTTTATGGGACCTAAGATTGTTGACATTGATTTTCCACCAAGACAAGCATCATTGCCTAGGTAGCCACGCCAAAAGAAATAAAGGGTTGAATCTAGTGGCTTGGTGGACTATGATGATTATTCTAATGATGAAATCTGGGTATCAAAGGAATAGATACAATGAAAAATGCCTTCTCCACCGAGAGAAATAGTTCACAATAGCTAGGTTTAAGGTTGAGCAAAGATGACCTTACTGGAATAAATAATACTGATGATGTTTGGATTGAAGCATGTACAAAATCCCTTGATGATGATTCTTTTGTAAAACCCAAAGCTTTCATGGAGTTTGTTGGGAGATCTAAAAAGGATGGATTTGTAAACAATGTTGAATTGTAGAGAAGCCTCCATCCAAAGTTACCTCATGCAACCATTCAAGCATAGGTAATAAAAGAAATGAAATACAAATTTTAAGGAAAGACTACATCTAAAGGAAAAGAGCTAGTGAGGAGAGTAGTGTTTTGATATTTCCAAAATGTGACTTAGCCTTTGCGATTGCATTTGATACAATGAAAATATGTCATAGACCTCTTTATAATTCTGAGGAGTAAGCTACGATAACACTACAAGGATCTATATCCAGTGGCCAGTGGGATACCTTGGCCATTTGAGCCTTAGCCCCCAACACAAAGAAGCCTAACATTGTAAAGCCTGTTGCAGATTATAGGGGAAGCTTGATAATTGTTATGGAATAACTTGCACAATAGGAGAACATGATATGAAATATACTACAAATACTTGATAATAACTGAGAATAACAAGCCAATTTGAAGGGACAAACCTACAAATATATCTAATGAGAACACACTTCATAACTTGATGATGAAATAATACTCACAACCTCCTATATATACCTATTTATGCCTAGGATATCACCTAGGTTGAGTTAGACACACCTATATAAGTCTTAGGCCAACCGAAACAACTAAATAACAATATAATAATGATAATATGACTTAATATAAAGTTAAGATAGCCACAAGAAAACTATTCATAACCTAATGTACACTAATATTAAGGGTGTAACATGCACCCCTTCTTCAAAGAAGCATTGTCCTCAATGCTAATCAAGTTTGGATTTTTTTGAATGAATTACTCATCCTCCCATGTGGCATCTTCAACTAGTAAAATATTCCATTGGATGAGATACTCAGAGAGAGTTCTATTCCTCAACTTCTTTGTGTGTTTTTGACGAATGCACTCTAGTTCCAAAATTATTCTTCCTTCTTCATTGAGCTCTAGTAGTGTTGTTTGAGTGGGAATGCTATGCCCAATTACCTTCTTCAAATAGGAAACATGAAAAACTGGATGTATCTTTGTTGTTGGTGGCAACTCTAGCTTGTAGGCAACACTACTGATCTTTTGCATGATTTGTTATGGACCATAATACCTTGGAGACAACTTATTATTATTTTTTTGTTGCTTTAGTGAGATTCTCTTATAAGGCTGCAATCTCAAGAAGACCCAATCCCCAAATTCAAAACTTCTTTCACTACAATGTTGGTCTGCCTGTTGTTTCATTCGATTTTGTACCATGGCTAAATTCTCCTTGAGTCCTAAAAGTACTTGTTGTTGATGAAGCAAGTGGTCTTCTACTGCCTGCACTCTTAGTGACACATTTATTGATGATGTGATGGAAGGAGGATGATATCCATAAAGTGTCAAAAATGGAGACATTTTTGTTGAGCTATGAAAATAAGTATTATACCACCATTTTGCAAGTGGTAGCCAATCTACCCTTTGAGACTGTTTCTTTGAAGTGAAACTACATAGATATCCTTCCAAACACTTATTAACAACCTCAATTTTCCCATCCAAATGAGGGTGGTATGAAGAGCTATGAGCCAATTAAGTACCCAAAAATGAGAATAAATCTTGCCAAAAGTGACTAGTGAAGATAGGATCATGATCACTAACAATAACCTTAGTTGTACCATGTAGCTTTTGGATATTCTCCAAAAAAAAAAATCCACTATACTTGCTATAAAAGGATGTGATAATGCAATGAAATGTGCATATTTAGTGAGGCGATCAACTACTACCATGATGACATTATGACCTTTAGATTTGGGAAGCCCTATGATGAAGTCCATGGATACCTCTTCCCAATGCTAGCTAGGAATAGATAAGGGTTGCAAGAGACCTAGTGTCTTAATTGTCTCCCCTTTATTCCTTTGACAAACTAAACATCCGGCCACAAATTTTTGAACATCACCTTTTAGCCCTTCCCAAAAAAAATCTTGCTTGACTTAATGATATGTCTTCAAAAATCCTGAATGACCACCCACTAGAGACTCATACAACTCTGTGAAAATATTGTCCTTAAAAGTGGAATTCTTGCAGAGATACAAATGCTCTTTATACCAGAGAGTATCTCACTTCCAAAAAAAATTATCTGAACTACTACGATCACTTTTTAATTGTTCGATGAGATTACTTGTCGCCACATCATTTTGCCACTTTGCTTTGGCTTCCTCCACCCAATTTGCTTGTAATATTGAAAGGGCGCACAATAAGGCTTCATCTTTCTCATCCTTCCTTGAAAGTGCATCCGCTACAATATTTTCTTTCCCTTATATACAATCTCAAGGTCATATCCTAAAATCTTAGTGACTTGTTTTTGTTGCTCTTCAGAAGATAGTCTTTGTTCCAAAAAATATTTAAGGCTATCATGATTTGTCTTAACCTTGAAGTGTCTACCCAATAGATAAGGCCTCCATTGTTTATCTTCATGGAGGATTTCTAGCATTTCCTTCTCATAAATATGTTTTAGTTGATTCTTAACCTTTAATTGATGACTCTCAAAAGAAATTGGTTGACCTTCTTGCATGAGCAATGCTCTTATCCCATGTCTAGAAGCATCACATTCCACAATGAATTCCTTGGTGGAGTCCGGAGTGGCAAGCACTGGAGTTGTACACATAGCCTCCTTCAATCTCTCAAATGTTGTATTAGCAGACTTGTTCCAATGAAAAGAATCCTTATTCAATAAAGTGGTGAGAGTTGTTGCTATATGACCATAATTCTTCACAAATCTTCTATAGTACATTGTCAATCCCAATAAACCCCTCAACTTCTTAATGGTTTTTGGAATAGGCCATTCTCTAATAGCCTTAATTTTGTTAGGGTCCACCTTTACTCCTTCATTTGAAACTATGTGTCCCAAATACTCCACATCCTTAAGACCAAAAGCACACTAGGATGGATTAGCATAGAGTTTATGATCTTTAAGTATTTGTAATGCTTGATCCACATGTTGCAAATGTTCTTCCCACATCTTGCTATAAATCAATATATCATCAAAATTTGGAATGTAGATGGTGCATTGATAAGACCAAATGGCATCACCGAAAATTCATAATGACCCTCATGAGTCCGAAATGGTGTCTTACTAATATATTCCTCAATCCAAATTTGGTGATAACCAGATCTAATATCTAACTTGGTAAAATACATAGTTCCATTCAATTCATCTAGCAAATCATCAATGACTGGAATAGGAAACTTATCTTAATAGTGTACATGTTGAGCACTCTATAATCTAGACACATGCGCCAAGTATCATCCTTGTTACATGTTGATGGTGTTTTCTGCACAACAACAACTTAGACAAGATACAAGTATCCTATCTCTCTGGAAAGGTAGATCTGTATCAACAAGCCTTAAGAGATAACACCAAGGTTTCTAATGTTAGGTCTTGACAATGCATAAACAGGTCAGTGATAAATGTGAAAATGCTAGTAATCACAAGGGGCCTTACAAATGAACAATGTTGGAAGCATACTTTCATCAGATGCTACAATATGGCAATGCTTTTAATCCTAAAACTAACCCAGATTCAAAGAAAAGATCAAAAGAGAAAGGGTTGAAATAGATTCTATTCTAACTAACTCCTAAGATCAATCACAACAATGATGAATGTTGCAAATGGACAAATCCACAATAAAAACCAATCTTTTCTTGATCAAGGACAAGCCGAAAACTTTGCAGAAATGGTGCAATCTTCTAAGGAAACTAAAATTTTTTAGACTATGAATATTCATCCACATAGACAATAAATGACACAATGTAAGTTACAAGCATCCATAGTTGAACCTAGCACAAAATAAGGCCCAAACTAACATTACATAGCAAATTACAATCAACAAATTGCTAAAAGTATGGACTGGAGATCGATCAACATCATTAATATTTTACCATTATTGCAAAAGAACTAAAATCTAACATCTAACATTGAGAATTGAGAACAAGAAACCATAAACTGTCAAAGTGTAACACAAAGCTTGCCAAATCAACAACCTAATTGCATTAACTTCTATAGCATTACATAACAATTTCCACTCTATCCTCTCATCTACAGCTATTGACTTCTCTAACTTAGCCAATTCTTGCTTTTACAGCCTCTAATTAGCTATTCTAACCCCTAAATCTAACCCACTTTTACAAATTAGAAGGCAATGACCTTTTATAGAAAATTACATTTTGAATCAATGGCCACGATTTAATTCATCAAATGGCTGCAATTGCACTTCTAGAAGCATCAAACTATTACATTTAATTTGGGAGCTCATGGTACATCATCATCTAATTGCATAAAAACAAATACATCATGGAACAATGAGAAAACAATATTATGTCAGCTTGTAATTAATGAAAATTTTGATTAGATGATGAAATCAGCTTCACATGTCTTCCAGAAATTCCTTCCAGCTCTAGACAGTTTGGGCACGGATTCATATGCAGGCCCCACTTTTAAAATTTGAATTGAACTCTTCCATATTTCCCTTTTGGCACGAATCCATATGCAAGTTCCCCTTCTAATATTTATTTAATCCTGAAAAGCAGATATCATCATTAGTAGCTCACATGTTAAACATCTAATCCAAATTAAACTTGAATAAAGTTTTGGCCTTTTAAAAAAACTTATATATTTTTATGGAAACTTTTCATTTTCAGAAATTTTTCCACTTTGAGAAATTTTTTATTTTCAAAATTTTCTTTCCATCTCAAGATTTCATTTTGGGAACATTTTAAAATTTGAAGAATTTTTTTCCATTTTTGGCAAATTTCAGGATTTTGAGGGGCTAAGGAATTTTCCAAAAATGGAAATTTTAGGATTTTAAGGGGGTCATAGTAATTTCAAGATTTTCCATCAGGGACGGAAATTCCCAAGTTCCATGTAGGGTCAAAATCTCCTAAACCTCATAACTTTTTTTTTAGAAGGAATTTTCAAAAAGTTAAAAAAGCAACAAAGCCTAATTTTTCGTTCTCTATCCATAGGTGGAAAAAAGATTTACATATAATATTGAAAATTCACTTCAAAATCCCCATTTTCAAATTCCAAGATAGGCGAATTTCTCCCAGAGCCTTAAAATATTGTCCTCATCAAACCTAGTCTAGACTTAATCCCAAAATAACCTCCCAAGAAAAGCAAAACCAAAATTTGACCAAGCCAAGAGGCAGAGATGTAAAAGCAAGAAGAGGGTCCCCACCTCTGGTGGGGTGTGTGTGTGGAAAATTGCACAACATTACATACCATCACCACTGGCGAGGAGTAAGCACTTTTGGTTATGCCTGATAATTCATGCCTCTAGCATCTCCTCAAGAATTGTTTCTATCTCACTCTTTTATATGTGTGGATACCTATAAGGCCTAATGTTCAGTGGTTGGCTCCCTGGAACTAACTGTATGGCATGATCATGATCCATCTTAGTAGGAAGTCCTTTAGGCATATATCCAAGAACAACTGAGTGATGATCAATTATAGCTTGCAAATATGGATGAGTAGGAGCATTAGATTGAGAGACTTCTAATGAACATAGCTAGGCCACAAATCCATCCACTCCTTTCTTAAGCAACTTTTGCATTTGCTGAGAGCTTACCATTTGTGGGGATTTTTCCTTCAACCCCCTTAGCTCTACTACCCTTCCTTCTTATTGAAATCTGATGAATAGTTCTTAGAAGTTCATCTCAATCATTCCCAATGTAGTAAGCCATTGTACTCCCAAAACAATATTTGCTCCACCCATGGATATTGTATACATTAGCGTATCAAGTTGATAATATCCCATGGATAATTTAATGCTATGAAACTTCCCTGAACATCTAACTATACCACCATCTACAATCAAAACCTGAAACTATGGAGCTGGATATGTAAGACAATTTAGATGAGTAGCTAACTTTTTGTTGATTAAATTATGAGTACCACCTGAGTCGATCAACACTATTAATTTCTGCTTCTTTAAGAACCCCACCACCTTGAGAGTTTGTGGAGCACTGAAACCTGAGTGCATGACAATAAATGATTGGTTGAGAATCATGTGATTCCTCATTTGGCTCCCTTTCATCCTCTAGTATGGGTTTCTCCTCTTCTTCCTCACTTGGAACTTCAATATAAAACAAATTCTTTTCACTGCATTTATGTCATCGACTGTATTTGCTATCACAATTGAAACACAACCCTTTTACTGTTTTCTCCTCAATTTGATGTGGAGTCAACCTAGTAGGTTGTGTTGAATATCCTTTCTCTCTTGTCACATTAGCCCCTTGCTTCTTAGGAATCAAATTCTTCTCCTCTACCCTACATGCTAAGATAAAAGACTCATTTATGGAGCTAGGGCTAAACATGTGTACCTCATGTTGAATATGATCCTTGAGACCCCCAAAGAATAAATCATTCATTTTTTCCTCCATAATTGTATCCACTCTTAAGGATAAATTTTGGAATTGTTGAATATAATCCTTAACTGATCCTGTTTGTTGAAGTTTAGCTAGCTAGCCGAAGAAGTTGTTTGTCATGCTATTGCTATATTGTGCTTGGAGTTCCTCCATAAAAATTGACCATGAGATGGTGAGCCCCTTTTTTATTCAATGAGTGCAAAGCCAACAATACCAAATGAATTGATCTAGTTCTAGATATAGGGAATTCATCATGACCTTTTGTCCATTTGGGATTTGGTGTACTTCAAAAAAAATCTCCATTTGGTTTATCCACGTTAGAGGATCCTTGCCATCAAACTTGAACATATCAACCTTTCGAAATAAATTTCTAGATCCTATAGGAGTACTAAAGCTTGTGTCAATGTTAGTTGACCTAGAATTTTCACCTTGGTTCCTTGAAAACTCCTTTCTTGCTTCAACCATGTAGGTGCTTAACATGTTTCATATTTCTGATATATCTCCTCTTAGGTCACACATTTCCATCTTCATTAAGGAAATGTCTTCCTTGACCTTACTGATTTCCTCATTAGGAGTAGTATCATCTATTGTTACCCCATCCTTATCAGGAGTCTTCCTCAAAGTGACAACATTCTTTTTGCCCCTTGTTGCAGGCCCCGTCATGATGGGAACCACTAATTTTGAAATAAATCACACAAATGAAGCTTAAATTATCTAAAAAATTTATTGTAACTTACTAGGGCCAAAATAACTATCACCTAGAAAAATCTCCAAGAAATAAGCAGATTTGTGTCATGGAGAATGATAATTGTGAATAATTTAAGTTTTCAATAACTTGCTTATTTATACTCCAATTCATTCAATTTTTTTACTATAATCTTCTTTAGTATTTCTTCAAAAACCCAATAAAAATTAGAGTCTAATTCGACAAGATGTGTGAGATATGAAGATTCCAAAAAAAATGTGTAGAAACCCTAATTCTGCAATAATTCACTTAATTCTACTCCAATTCTTCTGAAATCTAGATTGTAGCTTCTTTAATATGTTCTTCAAAGGCCCTTTAAAGATCAAAGTTTTTTTCTCCAAAATTTTAAATATATGCTCTTCCCAAAATTGCCTCCAAAATTGAGAAAAAACCTTGCCTCTATGGTGCCAAGATCATGCTCTGATACCACTTGTTATGAAATAACTTGCACAATAGGAGAATATGATATGAAATATGCTACAAATACTTGATAATAATTGAGAATAACAATAGACTTCAAGGGGGAAAACCTCCAAATATCTCTAATGAGAACACACTTCACAACTTGATGATGGAATAAGGCTCACAACCTCCTCTATATACCTATTTATGCCTAGGATATCACCTAAGCCGACTTAGACACACATATATACGTCTTAGGCTGACCTAAACAACTAAATAACAATATGCTAATGATAATATGAATTAATAGAGAGTCAAGATAGCCAAAAGCTGACTATTCATAACCCAATGTACACTAATATTAAGGGCATAGCAATAATAAAGAGAGTGTTCAACACTTTAGATATTGAGGTTGTAACCATATCAGTTAATGTTGTATAATTGACTAGGGAAATGGTTGAATCTATTACAGCTGAGAATGAACAAGTTAGAAAGAAGTATAATGATTTGTTGGTTGATTATGGAAAGAATCAACAACAAACAATGAAACTACAAACATAATTAGCATTATGAAAAGAGATTGCAAAATTTGCAATTAGGGGAACCAATGCAAACTAATGTTGCTTCTGCCACTTCTTCACATGAAGGTCAAAACCTATTGGTTTGACACCTCTAACAAGTTCTTCATGGGAAATTGTGCCCTACAATATGGGAAGTGTGCCCATTTCAATGGAGGATCCAAGTACATCCAATGCATAGCAAGAAGAAGGTGTTAGCAAGGAAGAGTTGCTTGGACAACTGAAGGAGTATAAAGAAAAATGGGTATGTGTAGGATCATGATGGGCCAAAAAGTGGCGATATGATGGGTATTTGTAGGGTATGTGGCTGATGACTTTTTTCTTACCCAAAATTGATGAAATTAAAAGGGTTTTTTAAGGAGATTCTCATCTTTCCACCAATATAAATTATGCCTTACTTTGAATTTAAAAAATTATTATTATTCATTTTTTATTTGAATTACAACTAAAGTACTGATTGATAGGCCGATTGAAAAACATCTATAGCTTTCAAATGGTTTCACATTTTTTGAATCCGAAACATGTGTCACATTTTATGCTTTGTATATTATAGGATTAAAAAAAAAGAAATGAATTTCATGAACTTTTGACGAAGTTAAGGTGGCCAGACATACTAGTTTTTATATTTTTAAAAAGTTATAATAAAAAATTCATAATTAATTATTTACTTGGAAAAATTACAAAAATATGCATCATATCGGGACATGAGTCCTCTACTTATATCTAAAATATTATCATTTTATTGTGGTTAGGGTGGTTGGAAAGACACCTACTTATTTTTTCTCTGAAATTTAATTACTCTTGCATTAAAATTTCAAATTTTCACCAAATATTTTTTTTTAAATAAACCTAATAGTTTAGAAACTACATTCAGGGTGAAGCCACATAAAGTGGTTTACACTTTTGAAGAGGAAGGAAATTTTGAATTTTTCCCATTCCTCATATCAAACGGGTTTGGCCGAACCCATGGTTCGGCCGAACCAATGAAATCCCCTATTAAAAAATCATACTAGAGTGGGTTCGGCCGAACCTAGGTTCGGCCGAACCCTTTTAGTATGGCTAAAACAAAAAAAGCTTTCATTTAATTGCTTTTTTTAATTGCATGGATTGGTGGTTTGGCCGAACATGGGTTCAGTTGAACCCTAGTTCGACCGAACCTTTCCAAGATGTTCGACCGAACACTTGTTCGGCGGAACCCCTCTTTTTTCACCCTTGGTTCCCAAGGCACTAGAATTGTTGAAAATTTTGCGTTTCGAAGCTCGATTTCAGAATGAAAATGGAGAAGATCTCAAAAACCCAACTAGTATCGAGTTCCCCTCAAAATGAGCTATCCAACGAATATAATTTTAGTATGTTTTGATTATATTATCTATCTATTTTTTAAGTTTTATTAAATATAGGTTTTTCACTAAAAACAAAACTCTCTTTCTGCACAAGTGGAAAAATAGAAGATTATCAAAACAAAAATTTAAAAATATGAGTGCACAGATATTGGATTCTTTGATCAACCAAAAAGAATTTTGATACATCACGAAAAGTTATCTCGTTGCTCTGAAGTTATGTTTGAATTATATTGATTTGACTTTAAAACTTGATTAAAGAAAAAATATTCAATAAAAACTATCTAACCAAGTGGAAGCACTAGATATCGGAGTTACAAATCTAAATTTGAAAGAATTGGAATTTTATCTTTCAAGGAAAAAGTTATGCATTATCGGTGTCGTCACTTTTTAAAAATGCTATTTTGAAAAAACCAATTTTCATGGGAGATGGAAAAGAAGTGCAATCTGATTCCAAAATTGAAAAAAATATTTTTAGAATCTACATTCAAAATATGACAAGACTCTAGTTTATCATCTTCAAATTCTTTACGGTTTAATCGCTATAGGTGCCCGAATGTGGAGATTGTGTTAAAAAAAAAAATATCAGTGTCCAATTAGGCCAAAAAGTGTAAACCACTATTGTGGGATCACCCTCAACTTCCAATAGATTCTATTCTTACATATTTTTGAAATAATATAGATAACTTATTCAAATTTTTACATCAAGTTGCCTAACTCTGATTTTTCTAAAAATTTTGCCACTTAAGGTCTTGTTTTTCCCATGATGATCCTGCACATACCCAAATGGGACAAGCATGATAGAGAGATCTTTGCTAGCAATATGAAAATTTCCATTTCAATTTTAAATAATTTGAATAGAGGAGTCAACAATAGATTAATTAGCGTTTATGCCAACTATTCTACCATGAAGGATGCAATAAACAATTTTGATATTGATAAAGAATTGGAAATTCCTCTCATGGAAAAATAGATCCCAAGACTTCAAGAGTTGATAATGATGGTTGTGGGAGCCAAACATGATACAAATAAGCTTGAAAAACTCCAACCTAACATCAAAACTATAAATGAAATACAAGAATTTAGGGGAAAAATAGAGCCTTTGGAGGAAAAGATTAGGGAGTTGATTAAGGGTTTTCATGAAATGAATCATGGTCTCCTTTCCATAGTAAAGGATGATGGTAATATTAAAGCCTTGCAAGATTAGAGGAAGGAAAAAAATGAGGTGATTTCAAAGCAAGCAACTTTGATTTTCCAAGGAAATGATACGAGCATGCTAAAGAAGAATATGGATATTATTGCTCATGGAGGAATTGTCTTGGAGGAGTTTGACAAAGAGACAAAGAAGGTTGTCACCAAATATTCACCTTACAAGTAGAAAGCTGATGATTTCATAAAATTTAATTGGCCTACATAAGAAGAATTCCAATCGTGGAAGGATAAGTACCTGGATGTGTTGGAATATTGAGTTGTGGTTGCAGAATGAGGAATACAATTTTGGTTTAAAGTTTGCAAACATGGTGAATAATGGATGATAGAAGCATAATGCATAGCCTAGAACCAATATAGATTGGGATTTTTCTTCAGTATGAATGAAATATTTTCTTCTCCCCAATTTTAATTTAATGACAAGGTTGTAGATGTGAATGTTCTTTTATCTCTTTTTCTTTCTATACTTTATGATTTCTTTCATCTTTTCTTGGTATACATGAACATATTTTTGGAGCACATGGATATTTTCAAATCAGATCAAAGATGCCTTTTGGAAGGCGGAACTTGATCTTCAACAACAAATGAAAATAACTTTTGTCTCATGTAACATTTCCCTCCATTTGAAAATGCAAATATAACTAAAAGGGGAATGCATTTTGTATTGGTCCAATTAGAAAATGACATGTATATTTTTTGGCCTGAAGCTTGTTTTGCTCCTTCATTTCTATAAGAAGGAATTCAAGGCTAGAAGTATGGGGTTGGTTGCTTGCAATTGATCATAGAGAATTTTGTAAAAATATAGTGAGCATTTTAAAGTTTTGTCTTAGGTTTTGAGTCTTTCAATGCATATGGAATTTTGATAACAATACTAGAAATTGAATAAAAAAAGGTCCAAATTGAAATCCATTTCTCTCCTATTGTAGTTGTTTCATGAGTTATGAATAATAGAATCAAGGATTATCTTATTTGCCTTCATTGATTTCTAGTGGATTTGTGGTTTTGTTCTTGCTTTTAATCTAAAGAATTAATGAAAATACTTGAGTGAAGCTATAGGTTGATGTAAATTGAGTACTAGGATATCAGTAAGAATTTATGGTTGAGAATATAATGTTGGAATACTGTAATGTAGTATTATCAAAGTGTAAATGATGGTATGTGTTAAATTTTTATCATATTGTATAGGTTTTGAGATTGACTTTGTTCCTAGGATGAGGCACTGATAAGAGTGAATGTTCATGATACATTTTGTTGAAAACAACAAATCAAATTTTATAAAAAAATATTTAAATGGATCACAATTGTTATTATTTTGTGTTAAGTTTCTTCATCCTCATGCTCTAAATGTTGAGTGTTGTTAAGGAGTTTCCAACTTCTTTGATACATTTAGTTTATTGAGCTATTATATGATAATTTATCTATTATTTGCAATGTAATTGGATATTAGGTGTAGAGGTCTTTAAATACATTGTGGTATCACCCTCTCATGTCTTGCAAAGCCCAAAGTCTAGGAGGAAAGCATTGCTACTTTCATTCATTCATTGACCAATCCCTTCAAGTTGATAATTGAAATGGAAAAGTTCGTAGGCTTCCTTGAAGATCAGTTTGGTTCTAAAAACACAACCAACAAAGAGTTATACATATTTTTATCATACCTTTTTTTCAAGTTATATATAACCCCTTAATTGATCATATATATAGTGACATGTTAACATGATCACTTAAGGGTTGTAAGAGTTAGAATTGATGATATTATTAATTACTTGAGTTGTATTTAATTCTATTTTTTTGCTAGTGTGTCATCTATTGAAATTCAACCCTCACACAACATAGCACTCAAAAACATCAAACCCTCTCCTTTTCTTTGAATATATATCTCTATGTATGTGTATGTTTTTTATTGTTCTTACATTTTACTCAATGTAGATGAGTAATAAAGTACCAACAAGAACCACATGAGTTGTAACCAAGTGATATTAGGCAACATTTCCTATAGATAAGATAGGTGTGAGGATTCCACACAATGATAATGATGAAGTAATTCCCACTCCATAGTTGATTGAACCTATAGCCCAAGTGAATGCAATAGTTACAACCAAAAAGGTTGAAATGTAGCGAGAATGGACCATGATTGACATAAAATCTAGCATGGAAGATGTTGAAGATAACAAAATATTAGTAAGAGGGGAAAAAACTAAGTGGGGTCTTCTAACAACCATGTTGTCTAGTTGTTCAAGTGGTGTTCGTCCACCAAAAGGAAAGGGCCCCCAATAGTCTTGAATAATGAAAAAGAGGAAAAGGCTATTGAGTGGTGCAAGGAGATGGATGTTGTTGGCCATGGTTTAGAAATAGTCAATATCAAATCTAAAGCAACACAAATATACTATATGAGGTGTAACCTATTCAAGGATGGACTTCTCAATAAGTCTTGGTGGATGGGATTGAAAATAGGGCATCCTAATCCAACTTTAAGGACAAGACAAGGAAAATATACAAATCGTGCACTCAATCTTAGGACTGCAGTTGTTGTTGCATTCTATGAAACACTAGCAAAGGTATACACAACAAATCCTTATGGTCTAATGAATATTTGGAATTGTGAAAAGATTGGCCTCCAAGATGGATGTAATAGTGCAATGAGAGTGCTTTCCAAAAAAGGGCAACAAAAGTGAATCCTACATTATCCCTAAGATCCTAGAGTAGATTATCACTATTTTATGTTGTGCAAACACTGCTAGATAGAAGATACCTAGATTTTATTTTTTTAAGAGAAAAAAAAAACCTCAATAGCTACATAGCTAATTATGAGCTAGATGTATAAATGGCTACTCAACCTCATCCATGGATGACAAAAGAGCTATTTCTGAAATGGTGTCATAGTTTTACTAGTGTTGTACCAAGGGGTGTCTTTCCCACTAATAGAAACCTCTTGTTCTTTGATGCCCATGTTAGCCACGTTACATTTTATAGCATTAACAAAGCAAGATCACTACACATATACTTGCTTACCCTACCAATCCACACATCACACAAGTTGTGGCCACTTGATGTTAGAATGTTTTCATCTTTTTAATCCTATTCTAGAAAGGAAAGAGTAGCATGGACTATGAAATATCAAAATTTGGAGATTAGAAGGGGAAAATTGGAAACACTAGGAAACACTGCTTTTTAGAAAGCACTGATAGTTGAGAATATAAGAGAAGGCTTCAAAAGAATATACAGGTATTTTGCCTCTAAATCTACATGGATTGGTGGAGGACATGAGGTCAAGTGAGACATTCTAGTTTGATTCCCTCGAGGAAGCATCTATTGTAGAAAACATTATAATTCTATTCATTGATGGTGCACCACAAACTAAGGTTGAAACAACTAAGTTTGCATATCAATATAGTCCACTTGAAATAACTAGTTTCTTAGACTAGTAATCTTTGATTGGAGCATTGAGTCTAGATGACCAACATAGTACACCAAGAACATGAGTTTGTGGTGACTAAAATTCATTTGCAAACATCTCTCTTTCTTTATTGAGTGCACTAGAGGAGCAATCGTGGTTGTTAGATGGGGCTAAAAATATTGGAATTGATTTGCATGTGGATTTAGAATAAAGTATATGAATACCATCTCCACCACACAACATGGACCTAAATACCTTAGTTCATTTTTATGCTAATTGGGGATAAAGTAAACTTGATCAATTAGGAGGTGAGGAAGTGGAGGAAACAACTATTCAGGTGCAATTTACAAATGAATAATATTCCATGTAGCCATTGCGAGGAAGAGAAGTTCATACCTCTCCCAATTTTTGAAGTTACTTGTTCATGTAGTGAAGGATAAGTCCAATAAGCTATTTGACCACGGGATTCAACTTCCAAGATTATTCCAACTCCTCAACATAGATTAAAACATGAAGTTGCGAAATGAGCAAGAGGAGAGGAAGAAGGAAATCTAGTAACTGAAAGATAGGAAGAGAGAGAGAAAATTGAATAGTGGAATATTGAAATAATTGCAACAAAGGACCTCAAGGAACAAATGAGAATTAAATATATTAGCAACAACTAGCAATCAATGTTCAAAGAGAACTAAAAAAGAAGAATAAGGAACATAAAATGGAGCAACAAATGATTGAATATGAAGCTACAAAAAGAGAAAAAGAAATGGAGAAGGATAGAAAAGAGGCAACAAGGGAAAGGTGTTTCAGAAACCTTATAAATCCCTTGCCTAACCATCATGCAATATTCATAGACTTTGTGTCAATTCATTGCCACTAATATTGTCCACCCTCACCTACCCAAAGTATTGGCCAACAAGTTGAAAGTTACATTCATACTCATTTGGAGGCCACAAATAACACATCAACAGAGAGCTTCCCATCATCAAATTTATATTTTCAACTTTTCTTTACTTAATTGGAATGTTAGAGTGTGAAGATTTTTGTTGTGATTGTTTTGAAGGTTTATAACTGATGTAATTTTGTAACTAATGTTTCTAACTAATTGTTAGATTGTGACTTATTCTATTGTGATTGTTTTGAAGGATTCTTTCAAAGATTTCAAACTTGAAACAATAGTATGATATAAATAGAAACAACATATTCCTACATGTTGGAGTCACTGCAATTGAAGAAAAAATGAACCATACATATAATTAAGTTGAATATACTTACATACACATATATAAGGGTGATCCCACAATAGTGAGTTACACATTTTTGCCAATCTTGACATTGAATTGAACTTTTATAACTAAATCTTCACTTTTGGGCACTTGTAGCTGCTAAACCATGAGGAATTTGAAGATCATGTGAACTAGTGATTTGTAACATTTTTTCTATAGATTCTAAATATATATATTTTAAAAAATTATGGAATCAAATTGCATTTATTTTTCCATCTCCTTCGATAAGTTGTTTTTAATAGTAAACACCATTTTTAAAGTGTGATGTTTACTGTATAACACATAAATTTTTTTCTATGAAGAATAAAATTCCTTTTTTTTTTTAATTTAGATTTGTAACTATGATATCTACCTCCTTCATTTGGTTTCATAGTGTGTTTTTGAATATTTGTTTCTTAATTAAGTTTTGAAGTCAAACCAATTACAAGTTAGACTTAGGTTTACTATATAACACATAACTTTTTTTGTATGCATTGAAATTCAATTTTTTTGTTGGATCAAGGAAATCAATACTAGGAATATAGATATTTTTTTATAATTTTTTTTGGTAATATACTATTTTTCCACATGTATAGAACAAAGATCTTGATTTTCAATGAAAACCTACATTCACTATAAATAAAAAATAAATATATAATAAAATTAAATATATTTAAAATGATTATTTTTGGGAAGCTTATAATAAGGACTACATACTTAAAAACCATAAATTTTAAATGAATTCATTTGATCCCAAAAAAGGTAAATCAAATGTGGTTTATTATTAGTGTTTTTATAGCTGTAGAGGAGACTCCATTATAGATATGATTTAAAATTAGAGGGATTATATCCAAGGGGGTTTGATAAAACCCTCTTCAATTACAATCCTTTAAATGGAACCTTCCAAGGCTTAAATAAATATATTTTCTAAAAATATGTGATATCAACAAAAATCAGGATGTCCTAGAAAGTGTAACCCATTATTGTGGTAGCACCCATAATTAGTTCATAATGTATATGTAACTTAAAGTAGAATTATGATATTTCTATATAACTACAAACAAAAATATGATATACAAATTGAAACAACATATTAATGCATGTAAGATTAAGTATAATTGAAGAGAAAACAAACCATGTCTCTAATTCAAATGAATGTAAATGAGCAAGGCTATAGATTTGTGTTGACTTTTCATCACCAAACTCAAAAGCTCCACCATTAACCTTCTTGATATTGATGAACTTTCCTCTATCACTAGTCATGTGGTGAAAGCAACCACTTCCAATTACCAAAGCATTTTCCTATTCCCTTGCATAAAATGTAGTCCATACTACCGTTGATCTTTCATTGACCTTATTGCTTTGCAAGGTACCAGACCTCCTACATACTATAAAATTGTTTTCTTTTCCTTTAAAATTCATGAATAGGCTTACATCATTTGAATCATCATCTTCATCTTTATAGGAACAAATTATCTCCTTATAAGAGAAACCTCTTTTGATTTTCTCTCTTTTTTTTTTATCATCAATAGATTCTTCATAGGGACATTTGGATACAAAGTGACCAATTCTTCCACAATTGAAACATTTAAAAGGTACATTAATTTTATATTTTCTAGTATCTTTCTTTAGTCTTCTCACAAAACTTTCCTCAACCTCATCAAATTCATCATTTTGATTATCATCTTCATCTTCAATATTTTTGTTAGTTTTGAATGCAACTTCCTTCATAGGGAAATCTTGACCAAAATCTCTCATTTCAAAGGAAATAAGAGGGCCAAAAAAATTCATCAATTAAGTACTGAACCAAGTTCTTGGAATCTTCAATAGAAAACACTTTATGACTATAAATGTTAGGAAGATACCTCAATATTTTTTTGACAAAATCACTTTATTTTACTTCTCCACCAAGTCCAGTGATGTCAAAAACAACTTCATGAATTTGAAGCATATACTTGCACTATCTTCATCCTCTATCATCCTCATAGTCTCAAATCTAGTTTTAAATATCTACAACTTGTCTTGCTTTAATTTTTTACCATGTTCATATATGTTGCTAAGCTTTTCCAAGAAATATTTAGTAGAACTACAATTCATCACCTTTAAAAGTTTTGAATAAGAAAATCCTCATAAGGGAGCATTCTTAGCTTTTGCATTGCACTCATATAATATAATTTTAGATGGATATATTGGAGGAGTAGTAGGAGCAACATAAACATCCTTGAATAATTACCAAACACAAAACCCTAAGGAGTTTAGGTGTCCTTCCATTCTCTATTTCCATAAAGCATAATTAGTCCCATCAAACCTAAGATCCATGTATGAACCATCATGTGCTATCCTAGATCTTTGCCTCAAGCAATCAAGCTTTCCTCAGATGAACTTGGCTCTAATACCAATCTATGAACACACCTAGAGACTAAGAGGGGGATTTATAACCAGTCTTATCAAAATCTTAAATCTCTTAGCACAATACAACCTTCTTTATAAGATCAAAAGATTTAAATAGAACAGTAAAAAAAGGATATAGTAGTTTTAATATTTGAAAACTTTAACATTCCATAGCAATGAAAGATATATCAAGTCTACTTCTAATAAAATAAACAACAAAGAAAGATGAAGCAAGGAACACACATATGTATAAGGACACTATATCTATGTGAAAATCCCAATAAGGTGAAAACCACAATGAGAGTTAACTCACAATAAAAAGGCTCAATGTCAAAAAGGATTTACAAACAAAGGCTCACTACCTTAGCGCAAGATACAAAGGGCTTGCAAAGATGAAGAAAAAACAGCATTAGGTGCAAGATATAAGGAAAAAATGAGATTCACTATCTCAAAGCATGATGCACATATTTAGAGAAATATTACAATATTTATCAAGATAACACTCTACTGACTAAGGCATTATAGCACATTTGATTCTATCTTTTGAACACATATTTTCACTTCTTCTATGAGATCTTCAAATAAAATCCACACTTTCTTTTTCTCATACTTGTACACTTCTCCACCTTGTTACATGCAAAAAGATCTTGCATTTATATCTACCACAACAAATTAAAACCTTAAAGAGGTCATCCAAGAAGAAGACACACAAAAATTCAACAAATCGACCACCATAGCATAATGGGGTCCTATCTTGAGCATATAGAGGATGAAAAACTATCTTATTACATCTTCCAATGTGACCCAAAACAATTCTCATGCTGGCACACATCAATCTAAGTTGGTATCAGGGAGACATGTAGATGAAACTTTGAAGCTTATAACCAGTTAGTCGAAAAAGTTACTTTCAATTGAATTTTCTCAAAGAGGTTCTAACCAATATAGGTTAGGATCCAAATCTTAATTTAACACATCTTAAAATGATGGTGTAGAACCCCATGCATATGACACAAGCAAAAGAATAATCCTTATTGACCAAATATCCACAAATAACCTAGACAACCAACTCAAGACACAATGCAACACCAAAGAGGCCAATCAACAACATGTGGATCACATGTAGATATTTCATGAACATACATAAATAATTTCAACAACATTCATGTTTTCATAGCAATAGAAACTACCAAAAACTAGAAAGGAATAAAATATTTCATCCCAAAAACACAAAATGATCAATCATGAGGTATACCATTAACAAATCAACTTGTAGACCACTTAAGCACATGAAATTGGAACTAAGATACTGTACAGATGCTGAGAATACATTCAAAAAGTTGTAGGAGTAGAGACATCAATATGGAAAAATGCAAAGCATTTTTTGGACCATTCCAAATAACCAAAAATACTGCCAACCTTTTGCAATTTATAGAAATCTCCTCGACAACATTGGTGACCTAAAAAGATAAGAGTGCAACATCCATAGAACACTAACTTTGAATCCCAAACCGCAAGACCATACCTTCAAAAATGAAGGAATCCATAACATTCTCCCAAGGAGACTTCAAGTCCTAAACCAAGAACACTTAACCAACTTGTTGAGGCAAAAACTTTCTTTTAGCAATACATGCCACATCAGGAGAGAGAATAAGACATACTATAGACCTTCAACATTTCTCCACTATGAGAAAAAAATCTATTCCTCATCATAATATATCATTTTGAAATAAAATCTACTAATAACAACTATACTCAATACTTCTTTCATTATCATTATACAAGGCATGACATCAACCATTAACTTCAACAATAGCAAAATCCATCAATTGTTTCCAAACTAAATATTGCCAACAATGACAACCACAAAAAATTTCATCAAGTGTTGTCATTATCCACTAACAACAAGCTCATCAACCATTGTCAAGCATATAACAATCTTAATCAAGTGTTGACACTAAAGACAACCAACAATAAATGACACTTGTAGACACAAAAAATGTACTGATTGATCCTATACACCTTATCGTGATTTTACTAACACCAGTTCATCCTGAATCATCTACTTTGCTAACCATTTAATCGAATAATCTTTATTTGATTAAATTCATCACATTCCATCTCTTAGTTAAATAAATAAATTTTATCTAATTAAGTCATCATCTCATGCTAATTAAATAAATCATTTTATTTAATTAATCTTGTAGTCTCTCTTTTAATTAAATAATTGACTTTATTTCATTAAGCTCTAAAATATTTCTATTAAACTAAATAATTTAATATTTATTTGACTTAATCTAACATCATCCCTTTTAATTAAATAAATCAAACCTTATTTAATTAAGTCTATTAATCATTTTCCTCTCATGTTGATTTAAATTAATCCAAAAGTCTAAGTCAAAATTGTCAAATCAGTTAATCTCCCTCTTAATTAATCAAATCCTCTAGCTCTTGCAACTTGCTCATGAAAATCATTTTAATTGATTTATTAAATATATATTTACTTTTAAAAAGGCATCAAAAAGGGAATATTATCCATGTTTAAAAAATCCATCCAAAAGGTTTTGTACATCCAACAAGGAATTTAAGTTTCTTACATGTCCTTTTCCTTGAGCCAAGTGGCATTAACTTCATTTTCTTCTCCCTCCAACTTGTCATTTCATCAATTTTGAAATTCCACCTAATTGCATTTAATTGCACAATGACCAAAATGTGCTCCAGCTTTTTTCACTCACAAGTTGACAAGTTTCTTCATGCTATTGGTTGGTCTTTTATCTGACATTCATCCATTTTGCCTCACCCTCCATCTCTCTCATCTATAAATAAGAGGCTTCCATTTGGATTTTGGAACCAAATATTTATGCAAAGACATTATGTTCAGATTTTGAATTTGCTCATCCATTTTTCATCCATTTTCATAGTTTTCTTCAAGTTTCATAGCAGAGTTTATGCAATAATTCCACCAAGGAGCATCAAATCTTCATCAATCATCATTCAAGCTTGCAAGGAATTGGGAAAGAGCCATTTTGCACATCAAAATGGCACCAATTCCCCCATGAGATTGATATTTTGATCATTTAAATAGGATTTAATAGATTTTTCATTTTGTTCTTCATATTATTTCTTTTTTTTGTGTTTCAAATGAATTTCATTACGAATGATGTTTCTAACTTGCATATGGGACTAAAAATGTGTTTGTTCTTTGTGTTTGTGTAGGTCTAGGATTACCATTCACATTTGGGTCTAGGATCACCATTCACAGAGTGGCAGATGCAATGGCTACAATTGGATCACTCCTAGATGTCCCACGTAATGTCCCAAAGCAAGAATTCCTCGTAGAGTAGCTTCTCGTACCAACATTCAAGGTATTGGAATTTGAATTTGTATGAAAAATTGTTGGTCCTAGTGATCCATGGTACCATGATATATACACTTACCTAAGAATAGGAGTCCTCCCTAAAAATATAACCCCAAACCTCAAAAGAGCCTTTGTAAAAAATTCATCTTGTTTTTTCATCCTAGGAGATACCCTATACCGTAGAAGCATTGAAGGAACCCTGTTATGTTTCCTAAATGTTGAGGAAGCTTTGACTGCTTTGACCAAGGAACATAATGGAATTTGTGGTTCACACTCAAGTGGTATGACATTGGCTAAAAAAATGCTAAGGACTGGGTACTATTGGCCCACAGTGGAAAGGGAAGCTCATGATTATGTCAAAAGGTGTTTGTAGTGTCAGCAGCATGGGGATCTCATCCATGCACCAGCTCAGGAGCTCCACCCAATTGTCACACCTTGGCCCTTCTCACAATGGGGGCTCGATCTTGTTGGTAAAATTACCTCCACCTCATCCAACAAACATAATTTTATCATCATCACTACCAAGTACTTCGCAAATTGGGTGGAAGCCATCCCCATGACATATATCATAGGAAAGAAGATATCCAATTTTATCTTGAATTACCTAATTTTCCACTATGGTGTCCCTCAATCCATTATCTTAGATAATAGGACACCTTTTAAAAATTAGGATGCTCATGATCTATGCCAAAAGTTTAAGATCCGGCATCGCTTTTCCATTTCATACTATCCTCAAGGAAACGACCAAGATGAGGCTACAAATAAAACCATCCTGAAGATTCTCAAGCAAACAGTCAATGACACTAGTCATGATTAGCACTTGTAGCTAAATCCTACCTTATGGGCCTACTGAACAATCATCCACACACCAACAGGTGCCACCCCCTTCTCCCTGGTCTACAAATTACAAGCATACTCCATATTGAGATCGAGCTCCCGTCCTTGAGAATATCATTACAAAACCTCATCACAGATGAAGAATACTACATATCAAGATTGAATGAGCTAGAACTACTAGATGAGCAGCTTATGGATGCCTTAAACCATTTACAAGTCTACCAAAATTGACTCAAGCAGAGTTACAACAAGAAGATCAGGGGTAAGACTTTCTAATTAGGAGAGCTTGTATTGAAGGAGAATTAGAAGAATATTCCAAATCTAGATAGCAAGGGAAATTTTGAATCCAATTGGTTGGGGCCCTTCATCATCACAACAAGCTACAAGTAAGGGGAATATCAATTATCAACATCAGAAGGTGAACCTCTACAGGAGCCCATGAACAACTCCCATCTCAAAATGTTTTATGCCTAATCTTCAAAGGTATAAAACCAAAAAATAAAAAATCAAAAAATAAAATAAAAAAATCCAAAAGCATCAAAAAAAGGATTAAAAATAGTAAATACAAAAATCATCCTCTAGTGAAAACCATTTTGGTGGCACCTTGGGCATGTACCTTGGTGAAAACCTGACAAACACGCGCCTTGTGTAAATAAGCACTTTCCATCCACCAGGATCTTAACAAATCATTCTACATCATCTATCCATTATGCCACAATAATCCATTGCATTCCATCTATATCCATTCATCATCCATCCACATTTGTGAAACATAGATTTTTGCGAACCTAAATGCTTGCTCTTGCACTTCTAGGGTTTTTCACATAAAAGGAGATAGATTTAGGTCAAAAAATGCTCATTTAATACTCAAATTAGGATGTGTTCCATGTGATATGTTGTGAATGAACTTAACTAAATGCAAATGATTGATTAAGATGAGTAAAATGAATGCAAAACTAAGATTTATGTCATTTTCGAAAACACAGTGTGATATGAAAAAATATTGAAAATGATGAACAAAATGCAAATTTTCACTAAACAAAAGGCTATTTCTCAAAATATGTGCACTTTTAAGGCTGTAGAGGACTAAATGACAATCTAGAAAGCTAATGAAATCTAAAATTGGGTTGACTGGGACTCATTCACCACCTTGGGAAAATCAGTCCTAGATCAAGACTTTTCTACACAGGACCTGTTTTCTAAGAGTCGGGGATCTAAAATAGCATCTAACTCATTCACCAAGCATGGAAAATCAGTCCTCTTTCTAATCTCTTCATACTCAAAACTCAAATCTGTACCTTGACACCTGCATAATAAATTCTAAAAGAAACTTGATTCTAGATCTCAGAAAATTCCTACAAAATAACTTAAAAGAGTTGATCTAATAGGGGGATTGCCTTGGTCAAACCCCTTGGTAGGTAATTAAACCTTGAATAGAGAAAAACCTACATAAAACCTAGCCTTAGATGTGTTAAAGACTAGGAAATGTTGAATCATGACAAAAACCCTATTCTATTGATCTATAATAAGAAATGAAAGAATGATTAAAATGATGCAAGATCTCTACCCTAGAAACCTTACAACACATAAAACATGAATATGAAATAGCATGCAAATGCTAAATGAACATAATGCAAACCTTATTCTGAAGATAGAGTAAAAATGGAAGATGGAATCAATAAGAAACCAAGTCCTTAGGCATGATTTGGTGGCTAGTTGCACCTCTTCACCCTAGATTTCTTCATGATTCACCACAGGCATCCATCATTAACCTTTTGCAATGTTGGATCTTGACAAGATTAGTTAGCTTTGAGACCTGAAAAAACCATAGTTTGATATCCTAAAACTTCAACTTTTACTAATGAAACTTGTTTTAAAATGCTTTTTCTCTTGAAGAATGATGATGAGATGATAAAAAATGATATAAAAATTAATGTAAAATGAATTAAAATGTGTATTTATAGGCAACATCTTATTTTCCCATTAATTATACCTAAGAGGCTGACATTTATTGAAAATAAAAGTTAAATTGATTAAATTCTCGCTTAATTTTGAATTTTACCTCAAAGGGGACTCATTCGCCACCCTTAGCAAGTGGGTCCCACCAGAGGGGACTCATTTGTCCAAGGTGGCGAATGGGTCCCACTATTGTTGTTTGAAAGTGGGTTGTTAGGGTATGATGTTATTAGATATTGTTTTTCAGATTTTATGTGATTTCACATGTTAAACGGGCCTCTAGATCAAAATTATTAGGTCTAAGGGGCCTATAAATGTTGTTTTGAAGGGGAAATAATGTGAAGAGGTCAAAATAGGGTGTAATTATGCATGAAATTATCTCTTTTCTCAAGAGGGTCCAATTTTCTATGGTACATTTATCCCCCACTTTAGCACCCATATGACTCTATGTGCATATGTAAGCTAAAGGACTCTAAATGACACACCATACTACATAAAAGGATACTCATTCAGAAGATAGGAGAATGAAGCCCCCAATGTAGTTTTCTACAAACCACAACATTAGGAATCACATCTTGCAACACACATTCATGAATTTTCCAAAAATCCTTTTATCTAGCTCTTAGGAATCCAATTCGAGGGTAGATATATTCCCCCCTTGATTCTGCTTGCTTTACAGAGGTGGAATCAAGGTAGCAATCGATCCACGTCGAACAAGAAACACTATACCATAGAGAATTTCCAAGTACCATGCCACATAACAATAGGTAAATGATGATGTCAGGTGTGGAATCATGAGTCTAATGCATCAAACAACATCAAAAATAGATTACCCTAGTGCTTGTTATGTTAAGTTTAAGAACAGCTATATTATAAATTTTTCAAAAAAGATTATAATAGTAGGTTAATATGTGAGAGTAAAAAGAGGTGAAAAGTAAGTAAAAGGAATGGATAAAATTAATTCTTCACTTACTATTCATTTTACCTTCATTTTAGCTTGAGAGTGACAACCGAGAGAAGAAGATGCTGAGCAAATGAGATTACACACCCTTGCAGCTGGACAATCTTTCTAAGCAGGTAGCACGTGGCAAACAATATCATGAGGTGAGCTAATTCTGCAACTTTTACCATGTGATTTGATGATATTGTAATGATTTTTATGCAAGGATAGGTTAATTTAGGGTTATTGGAAAAAAAAGTTCACAAAGTGTTGCCTTTTTTTGCATAGTGTCTCATTTGTTCACAAAGTGTCCCTTTTATTTTCAAAGTGTCCCATTTCTTTGCGAAGTGCCCTATTTCTTTGCAAAATGCCCAAATAGGGTTCTAAAGTATCTAGAGCCATTAGAAAAGCACACTAGATTAATCTTTAACATACATGCATGATGAGTAATATGAAAATTTAAGATTGTAGATGAATTTTTAGAACATTTGATGATGATTTTGATAGGTTCCCGCCTAGTCATGGCAGCGACTAGGGGGAAGACATCTACCATTTTTGAGAAATCTATCACCAATGCTATTAGCTATAGAGACAAAGCATCTGTAGTCGGTGGGTATCTATTGGGCATAGATGATGTCACCCATGAGATACCATGATGCCATGTTGATGGCTTTGTGCAAGCGTTGGGATGTAGATACATGTACCTCTCATCTTCCCACTAGGGAAATCACGATCACACTCAATGATGTTCTTTGAGTTCTGATTTGGGGAGTGAAAGTGTATTTTGGGGGGATCAATCATTCCATGAGAAGAAGAGACATATGCAGTACTACCTAAGAGGATCGATACATGATGAGAGGGTTAGAGCACAAATCAAGTTGCTTATGTTGATGTACTCACAAGCTCTTATGGTGAGACAGATTATGATGCACATAGTGGCAATAGTACTCAATCCAAATGGATTAGCAACACACTTGGATGGTGGACT
This sequence comes from Sequoia sempervirens, assembly GCA_007258455.2. Classification (NCBI taxonomy): domain Eukaryota; kingdom Viridiplantae; phylum Streptophyta; class Pinopsida; order Cupressales; family Cupressaceae; genus Sequoia; species Sequoia sempervirens. The sequence goes on along the minus strand of VDFB02256132.1, from coordinate 168,374,560 downwards.
GGTACACTTGGTACAGGGGATGTATGAGTAAAGGATAGTTTATGCTTGGGGTCACTGTATTCTAGCACATTTGTACTATGATCTGGGGAGATTTATATATTGAGAGATAGACAGTATGGTCCATTGTACACTTCTATAGGTTGGTGCCTTGAGCATATCACATGTACCAGGCCTATCAAATATCCATGTACTATAGCATCAAAGTATCCATGAGCATTGGGCTACCCTTTGCAACAGTTATGGTAGTATGGAGATTTAGAGTTTTGGAGGGTGAGATTCGACTGGCTGGAGGAGGATGAGATCTTATCGAGGCCTTATCTACTCACTCTTCAGTGGCTAGATCCCATCGGGTAGCTACAGAAGATGTCGATGGATAGATATGTAGTAGGGATACATGACTACATTTTGCGACCATTCTATTATTGGCGAGTCATGCAATAGTTTGGACTATAGTTTGGATGATCAGTGTGAAGTGCCCAGAGGCCGGGGGATACTGTTTAGCTAACTATAGATCATGTTCATGAGAGTGATTTCAATGATTTAGATCATGACCAACCACAAGTCTCTGATGCTAATGATATTGGTAGCACAAATGAATTTGAGGAGTGGTGGGCACATGCATGACCAGCTACTATGTTTCCCATGGATTTTACCCTAGGTGATGTAGAGGTAGCAACAAATGAGGGTGATGAGCTAGAGGAGAGGGTAGAGGAGGTACGATATATGCCAGGAGATATTTTTACAGATGTGATCGATAAGGGGTACCAGTCCAATGTTGATCCTAACTATGATGACCAGGATGGAGGAGATGATGATGAGGAGGAGGAGGAGGATTATGAGGAGTATTATTATGAGGGTGAGCCACTCCTCAATGAGGGTGATTAGGTAGCAATTGAGGATCTGTACGAGTATGGAGAATCTTCACATACTTATAAGACTAGATCATGAGTAGTATCTATAGCAGACATCAGAATGTAAAGTTAGAGGGAGGCTAGCACATCCTCGATGCTCCCCAGAGATGAGGAGATTGACATTCCTCACACATTTAGAGACATAGGCGATAACATTTGATTTAATGCATGTCCTTTGGTGATTTATGCTTTATTTGTGTATATATATATCATGATGATGTATTACTGATTGTGTACATTATCTATCTTGCAGGAGCGATGAGAGGTAGGTGAGAGTTCTATCGTTAGGTAGCCACAAAGATAGTGCTAGCATCCCTCAAGGAGGATGAGATAGCTCCTGACTACGTACCCCTGGTGATCATGGAGGAAGAGCCAAATTCACTCAGACCATTTGCGAGGCTACAAGCAACATATGAGAGTGTGAGGAGGAGACTCCATCAAGTTGAGAATGCACTATGGTTAGCATAGACTTGGGAAAAGGTAGGGATACTATGTGTAGAGCTAGCTTAGGCACGAGCAGAGAGAGACCAAATGGCGGATGAACAACTTATAACTGTTGGATGAGTATAGGGTTTGGAGTATGCACTGAGACTCGGTAGTCCATGATCACAGTCACACACAACCATCTCATAATGTTTAGGGACTGGATCGTGAGTGCTAGATCCTAAGGAGTCTAGTTCTCATAGGCCATTATGATGTGATTACGATATGTATATAAAACTTTGATAGATATATAGACATGCACCTTTGATAGTATGATGATGTATCATTTTGATATGAATGTTAAATGTTATGTGATAAATTAAAGGACTTATAGTAAAATTATTTAATTAATTACTACATGATTTAATATAATTGAAATGTGATCTAATGTAAAACATATTGTAGTTTTAGCACAAATACAACATTGGTAATTAGAAAGAGGATATGTTAAATTAAATACACTAATAAGGATCTAACTTAATATAAGAGGAATGCAAATAGTATGAAGTCTAAAGAAATTAAAAAGGTGAGCATGAATAATTACTTTAGTGTTCAAGACAAACATAGATCTAGTTGTCAAGAATGAAGCAATGTGAAAGCTATTTAAGATAACATCAAATAACTCTAAACAACACTGCTATACCAAACATACTATTCAAAGGGGATTAGAGATAATACCGACGCAAATGTGTGGCATTAATGGGTTCCCTAAGGGGTGTTCTGTCAATCTTATTTAAAAGATAAGCACCACACCCATAATTAGTATCAACTATATAAGGTCCCAACCAATTAGGGCTAAACTTATCCTTTTCTTCATTATTAGCAATAGTATTTCATTGATTTTCAATTAGAACAAAATCTCCCTTACAAAAAGATTGAGGGATAATGTGAGTGTGGTGTCTTCATTGTAACTGTTTGATGTGAGCTTGTAAATGTTCGAGAGCATTAATACATTGTTCATCAAGCATCTCAAGTTGATGTAATTGCTGAGCTTTATAAGTATCATCATCAAAAAGATCTCAGAGAGCAACTCACAAAGTAGGAATTTCTAACTCCAAGGGCATAATCGCATCAGTACCATAAACAAGGCTATATGGGGTATTTACAGTGGATGAACAAACATTAGTTCTATAAGCCCAATGTGCATAAGAGAGTTGCGTATGCCAATATTTATGATTATTTCTAATAGTTTTCTTAAGGAGTTTTTCAAGAAGTTTATTAGTATTCTCAGCTTTTCCATTGGATTGCGGATAATACGACGTGGAAAAATGATGTTTAATGTTGAAGAGTTGGAGAAATTGTTGAACTTCATTATTCTTAAAGGGAATTCCATTATCTAAAACAATTGCAGAAGGAAGTCCAAAGCAAGCAAATATGTGTTCCACGAGGAAACAAAAAATTACCTTAGCAGTTGTTGAATGAAGGGGTATAGCTTCAACCCATTTTGTGAAATAATCAATTGTGGTTATGATAAACGTATGTCCAGTAGAAGGAGGAGAAATTTTTCCAATAAGATCTAACCACCATACTGAAAATGATCAAATGGGAACATTGGCATGGAGCTTAGCAATAGGAGCGTGAATCAAATTGCTATGTTCTTGGCATTTGTGACATTGTTTAACATAGGTGAAACAATCCTTCTCCATATGTCTCCAATAATAACCCATACAAATAATTTTTTGCACTAATGAACATCCTCCAAAATGACCTCCATAGGCACCAACATGAGCCTGTTCAAGCACTAAGGGGATTTTAGAATTTTTAAGACAATGTAGTAGGAGACCATTAAAATATCTTCTATACAATGCATATACAAGAATCACATATTTAGTGGTGAGTTTTCATAAGTGCTTTTGAATATTCACTATGGTAGGTTTGGAAATGGTACCAGCCTTTAAGTAATTGTATATTGTATCATACCATTCACACAAAGGTGCTTGAGTTATCACTAAAATATATTCTAATGGAGTATTGATCGAAGGTTTCTTGATGGTATGAATAACAAATGTGAAATCTGTAGAAGGCCTATGTGGAGCTATGAGAGAAGCTACACTAGCCATTGCATCTGCATGTCACTTGTCTTTATGTGGGATGTTATCAATGGTGAACAAATAAAATTTTTCTAATAGCTTCGGGTATGTGTAGGATCATCATGGAAAAAACAAGACCTTAAGTGGCAAAAAATTTAGAAAAATCAAAGTTAGGCAACTTGATGTAAAAATTTGAATAAGTTATCTATATTATTTCAAAAATATGTAAGAATAGAATTTGTAGCAAATTGAATGTAGTTTCCAAACTACTAGGTTTATTTATTAAAAAACCTATTTGGTGAAATTTGAAATTTCAATGCAATAGTACTCAAATTTCGGAAAAAAATAAGAAGTAGGTGTCTATCGACCACCCAAACCACAATAAAATGATAATATTTTTTATAATATTTTAGAAATAAGTAGAGGAGTGTAATTTTTTTCCCAAGTAAATAATTAATTATGATTTTTTTATTACAAATTTTAAAAAATATTAAAACTCATGTGTCTGACCACCTTAACTTGGTCAAAACTTCATGAAATTCAATTTTTATTTTCTTAATCCTATAGTATGCAAAGCATAGAATGTGATGCATGTTTTGGATTCAAAAAATGTGATACCGATTGAAAGCTATATATGTTGAAGATTGTTAATTTCTGGATTTTTGATTGTTGATTTTAGATTTTTGAAAGCTATATATGTTTTTCAATCAACCTATCAATTAGGACTTTAGTCATAATTCAAATAGAAAAATGAATAATAATAATTTATTAAATTCAAATTAAAGCATAATTTATATTGGTGGAAAGATAAGAATCTCCTCTAAAAACCCTTTTCATTTCATCAATTTTGTGTAAAAAAAAAAATTGTTAGCCACATACCCTACAAATACCCATCATATCACCACTTTTTGGCCCATCATGATCTTGCACATACCACTTCATGATAAGGTCTTTGTATTTTAATAATTTTTCATGTTTATTTTGATATGTACGATTAATTTTTTTGATAACTAATTGTAAATCATCAAATATCTAAATATGTCGAGCATGAAGAGATAAAGCAACTTGCAATCTTGCAATCAATGCTTCATACTCAACTGTTTTATTTGTACATAGGAAATTTAAATGATAGGACAAGGGAATAGGGTTACCATCAAGTGGAATTAGGACCACTCCAGCACTAGAACCTATTCAACACTTAGACCCATCAAATAATAGCTCCCATGGTTTAATATCAATAGTTAAAACATGATCATCAGGAAAGGAATGAATGGTAGGTAAAAAAAGGGAGAAGGAGCATCAACTAAGTGATCAGTTAAGGCTAGACCTTTGATTTCCTTTTGTGAAACAAATTTAAGGTCAAACTTAGTTAACAACATCATCCACTTAGCTAAGCATCTTGAGACATTAGTTTTGTTGAAAATATAATTAAGAGGATCAAATTTTGTGACAACTTGTACCTCAACATTTAGTAAATAACGTCGTAACTTAGTAGTAGCGAATACAAGAGATAGACATTGTTTTTCAATTGGTGAATAGTTTGTTTCATAATCAATTAAGGTGTGGATGATGTAATAAATAGGGTGATCCTTACCATGATAATCTTGTTGAGCCAACAATGCTGCAAGATAATGGGCATATATGGCGATGTACAAGATAAACGGTCTATGTGACATAGCTAGTTGTAAAATAGGTGGAGTAGCTAAATATTCCTTTAGACTCTCAAAAACTTGTTTACAATCATCATCCCAATCAAAAGGAACACCCTTTTTAAGGAGACAGGTGAAAGGTAATGTGTGATCAGCTAAAGATGTGACAAAATGATAGATAGCTTGAATGCATCCTTGTAACATGTGTAATTGAGAAATATTCTTTGGAGGTGGCATGTTAACAATTGCATCTATTTTCTTTGTGTCCACCTCAATGTCTCTATGAGATATGAAAAATCCTAATATTTTACCACTATCTACACCAAAGACACACTTTTTCGAATTCAATTGCATGCTATACTATTTGATTTGTTCAAATATTTTGCGAAGGACATTTACATTGCCTTGTCGAGTTAAGGATTTAGCAAGAATATCGTCGACATAGTCTTACAAGATTTTGTAAATGTAATCATGGAATATTAATGTCATTCCACTTTGATAAGTTGTACCAGCGTTCTTTAAATCGAAGGGCATCGCAACCCAACAAAATGTTTCCCAAACAGTGGTGAAGGCAGTTTTGTATTGATCTCAAGGATTAATAAGGATATGATTATAACTAGGGAATCCATCCATGAATGAAAAAAAAGCATTTCCAAAAATTGAATCCACAATCATGTCAATATTGGGAAGTGGAAAATCATCTTTTAAAGAGGCTTTATTGAAGTCTCAAAAAGTGGTTCACATCCTAATTCGCTTATCAAGTTTTGCAACTGCAACAATGTTTGAGATCCACTTGAAGAATAATCAATCGGTCTAAAAAAGCTTGCATCAAGAATTTTCTCAAGTTCTTTAAAATTCAAGGCCACATTAGGGTGCATTTTATGGATCTTTTGATGAACAAGTTTAATAGTGTTATCAAGGACAATATTATGCATCATAATTTTTGGGTCAATTCTTGGCATATCAGGATATTCTGAAGCAATTTTTTTAGGAAAATCATGAAGTAAAGAAGTTGTATCTTCTTGTTCATCATTAAGGCACTTCCCAATTTTAATAACTTTTTCTTTATCAGTAATGTCCATAAGCACGTAAATTGTATCTCCTAAAGGGAGTGCATTGGATTTAGAACTTTTAGATTCTAAAAATTCATCAGTGATATCACTTGTTTCTTGGTCGGTAACGTTCATAGCACAAGTAATGTGTTTAAGGGAAGTAGGTGAGGATGGGGTATCATAAACACCAAATATATGTTTCAAGGCCTCATCACTATTAACATGCAACCATGAAGGTGGGAGGGTTGGATCAAGCAAGTTAGGATGAGTAATGGTGAGTTTGCATTGTTGTTGACATGTGATCACATTAATGTTTAAGGATGGTCGTTGAGTAGGGTATGTGCAGGATCATCATGGAAAAAATAGGACCTTAAGTGGCAAAAAATTTAGGAAAAATTAGAGTTAGGCAATTTGACATAAAAAATTGAATAAGTTATCTATATTATTTCAAAAATATGTAAGAATAGAATTTGTAGAAAATTGAATGTAGTTTCTAAACTACTAGGTTTATTTTATTTTTAAAATCTATTTGGTGAAAATTTGAAATTTCAATGTAGTAGTACTTAAATTTCGGAAAAAATAAAATAGGTTTTGTCACCACCCTAACCACGTAAAATGATAATATTTTTTTCTAAGATTTTAGATATAAATAGAGGACTCATGTCCGATGTGATGCATATTTTTTTGTAATTTTTTCCATTTAAATAATTAATTGTGAAATTTTTATTACAAGTTTTAAAAAATATAAAAACTCGTATGTCTGACCACCTTAACTTGATCAAAACTTCATGAAATTCATTTTTTTTAAAATCCTATAGTATAAAAAGCATAGAATGTGAGACATGTTTTGGATTCAAAAAATGTGATACCATTTGAAAGCTATAGATTTTTTTCAATTAGCCTATCAATCAGGACTTTAGTCATAATTCAAATAGAAAATGAATAATAATTATTTATTAAATTCAAAGTAAAGCATAATTTATATTGGTGGAAAGATGAGAATCTCCTTAAAAAACCCTTTTCGTTTCATGACTTTTGGGTAAAAAATAGGTCGTCAGCCACATGGGCCATCATATCACTTACATATTACAACTTTTTGGCCTATCATGATCCTGCACATACCCAATAGCTTTAGTTGTTTTAGAAAATGAATATCCCAATCCCATTTTCATTTCTTTTGTATTAGGTTTGATAGGGACATAAGTACCTTGTTCAGGTTTTCCACATCCTTTTCTAGTATATCCCATTTTTTTAACAAATTTATAACCTTTCCCATAAAGTCTTTCCATTTCACGTAGGGTAGGGGAGGATTGATAATCTATCTCATCAAAATTTGTTGTGTATGTTGCATTTTCATTTGTATTGTAAGAGATAGACATTTGAGATGATTGTTTAGAATTTTGAGTGGACATAATGGTTGGTTGGTCAACCTTTTCATCTTTGTTTTGCGTAAGTATGTATTCGCCCATAAATGAGGGTGTGAAGTTTAAGGATCCCCAATCATCACCAAATAATTTAGAGACCAATTCCATGTCATTATGTTCAATTTCAAGAGGATCAATATTAGAGGTTGGAATCAACATTGTCAAAGGACTTGTAACCCATTTTTCAAGATGCAAGCAACTTTTAGGCTCAAGGTTGATTTCAATTTGATATTTATGATTGTTATAAACATACTTCATTATATGGTGAAGAGTTGAAGGCACTGCATTCATCTCATGAATCCAAGGTCGGCCTAAAAGGAGATTATATGAGAGATCATAAGGCATGACATGGATAGGAGCCTGCAAAGTAACCACTCCAACCATAACAGGTAAAGTGATTATCCCAAATGGTTACTTTATTGTAGTATCGAATCCTCAAATAGAAACAAAATCAGGTATTATTTGTGATCTATCCACTTATAATCGATCAAGAAGGCTCACACTACACACATTAAGGGCATAACCATTATCTTTGAGAGTGCATTTGATACCGGTATGATGGAATTGAGCAATGATCATAAAGGAATCATGTTGTTTTTGTAACTCCAAAGGAGGGAGCTCATGTTAATGAAAAGTAATATAAAGACTATCCTTTTGAACAAGAGCTACCACATCACTTAGAGTGGTTTTAGAAGGAATTGTTATCTGTTTCAAAGAGGTTTGAAGAATGGTGTTATAGCTTGGTGAAGTTTTAAGCAATTCCCAAAGAGATATTTTGGTAGGAGTATTCTTTAATTGTTCAACAAGTTCATACTCCTTTGTAGGTGGGTTATAACGAGGAGCACTAGGTGTATTAGGTAAAGGTAATGATGGTGGAATTATTTGTCGTAGTTGTGGGTTATTCTGTGTGTTATATGTATGATAAATAGTATCATTACTAGATTTCTATGATACATTAGAGGGATGAAGGGGATTCAAGGGTGTGTAAAGGTTAAGTTTAGGTTTATTGGAAGGATAAAGTGGATGTGAGTGGATCAAGGATAATTTTTGGTTGAATTACATGAATTTCCTTAATGTTAGAGGTGTCACAACAAACCATAGTGGATGAATTGGATGAGATGAAGTTTGGAAGAGACTCATCTAGAAAAGTAAAATAATCATTACTAAAAGGTTGTAAGGATGAACGATCATCAACTTGTTTAGGATGTTCATGGAGAACATTATAAGTATGGAATTTTTTTATCACAAGTTGGTTACCACAAACCTTAGCAGATGGCTTATGTGAGATGAAGTCTTAGAGGGCTTCATCTAACAAATGAAAATCATCACAATCAAAAGGTTTGAGGGAGGGTGTTTCGTTAAGGGTTTTATATTTCTCATTACGAACGCTAGAGGATGAAGTAAGTGAGAGGACACCCTTAAGGGTTTCATCTAACTTATCAACATCATCACTACTAAGTGGCTTGGATGAGATGTTATTTAAAATTTGAATCATATGTTTGATTGGTTTTAGAGATTTGCAATAGTTTCCTCAATGTAAGCTAATCTAAAAGGACTACAAAAGATAACTGAAAATGGAACTTGTAAAATTCTAAGACTATCCATAAATTCCATGAAACGAAATGAAATTTATGCCAAGAAAATAGAGAAAACTTAAACTAAAATAGAAAGATGCAATGAAAGAAATTAAAATCTGGAAATTCTGATGAAAAACAATAAAGGGACTGATTCGCCTTAGGTGGCGAATGAGTCCTAGGAGATAAATTTTTTAATGTTTTTATGATTTTTGTGTGTTTTTCTATAGAATTTTAACTCTATACAATGCACATCCAAAATGAAAATGTAGAGATTGAAAGAAATGCAATGATGTAAAGTAAAGAATGCTTTTACCAATGCAAAGTTTCTAAGAATCCTAAAACAATGCAAGAGACTAAAATAATGAAGACCTAAGATGAAAATAGAAATGTTAATTAGAATTTCATGATGCTCAAAAGTTAGGTTCACCAAAATGAAACATAGATTTTTGGGAACCTAAATGCTTGCTCTTGCACTTCTAGGGTTTTTCACCTAAACGGAGAGAGATTTAGGTCCAAAAATGCTTATGTAACACTCAAATTAGGATGTGTGTAATGTGATATGATGTGAATGAAATTAACTAAATGAAACTGATTGATTAAGATGAGCTAAAACAAATGTAAAACTAAGATTTATGCCATGCTTGAAAACACAATGTGATATGCAAAAATACTCAAAATGATGAACAAAATGTAATTTTTCTCTAAACAAAAGGCTATTTCTTAGAATGTGTGCACCTAGAAGGTTTTAGAGGACTAAATGACAATTTGGAAAGTTGATGAAATTTGAACTTGGGATGACTGGGACTCATTTGCCACCTTAGGCAAATCAGTCCCAGATTAGGACTTTTCTACACAGGACCTATTTTCTGATAACTAGATATTTGAAATAAAAATTGAATCAATTTTGCACCTTAGATGGGACTCATTCACTAATCATAGTGAATTATCCCCCTTTCTGATCTCGAAAAAACTCAAAACTCAATTTTGTACCTTGACACCTGAATAACAAATTCTAATAGAAACCTGATTCTAGATCTTAGAAAATTCCTACAAAATAGCTTAAAAGAGTTGATTTAATAGGGGGTTTTCCTTGGTCAAACCCATAGGTAGGTAATTAAACCTTGAATAGAGAAAAATATGCATAAACCCTATCTTTAGATGTCTTAAAGACTAGGAAATGCTGAATCATGACAAAATCCCTATTCTATTGATCTAGAATAAGACATGCAAGAATGATTAAAAGGATGAAATATCTCTACCCTAGAAACCTTAATCTGAATATGAAATAACATGCAAATGCTAAATGAACACAATGCAAAACTTAATCTGAAGATAGAGTAACAATGGAAGATGGAAACAATAGGAAACCAAGTCCTTAGGCATGATTTGGTGGCTAGTTGCACTCTTCACCCTATATTTCTTCATGATTCACCATAGGAATCCATCATTAACCTTGTGCAATGTTGGATCTTGACAAGATTAGTGAGCTTCAAGACCTACAAAACCCTAGCTTTTTGTCCTAAAACTTCAACTTTTACTAATGAAACTTGTTGTAAAATTATTTTTCTCTTGAAGAATGATGATGAGATGATAAAAAATGATAAAAAAATATTGTGTAAAATGAATTAAAATTTGTATTTATAGGCAAAAACATCTTATTTTCCCATTAATTAGACCTAAGAGGCCAACATTCACCAAAAATGAAAGTTGAATTTATTAAATTCCTGCTTAATTTTGAATTTTCCCTGAAAGGGGACTCATTTGCCACCTTGGTGAATGGGTCCCACTAGAGGGGACTCATTCACCCAAGGTGGCGAATGGGTCCCACTACTATTGTTTTAAAGTGGGTTGTTGAGGTATGATGTTATTAAATGTTTTTTGCCATGTTTTATGTTATTTCACATGTGAAATGAACCTCTAGATCAAAATTAATAGGTCTAATGGGCCTATAAATATTGTTTTGAAGGGGAAATGATGTGAAGGGGTAAAAATTGGGTGTAATTATGAATGAAATTGTCTCTTTTCTCAAGAGGGTCCAATTTTATATTTGCATTTATTGCATAAGCATAAAAGTGTCATCACTTAGGAATTATTAAATCATCAAATCATCCATTGCATATTCACATCATTCATTTGCATCATCACATAAGCATCATCACATAGGCATCATTATAAAAAAGAAACATCATATCATTTGCATCATTCTATCATTCATCATCAAATAGGTATCATAATAAAAGCATCATCATATCATCCATACATGTTTGAAGAGTACTAAAAAGGAAAGAAGAGCATCTCATATACCTCATGATCATAACATATAAACCATCCATATAGATCTATTAAGTCTAAGTATTTTAAACCACTTCCATTTGCATCATCCATACATCATCATCATAAAAAGTGCATAGAAAAGATACTAAAAAATAAATGCATCCATTATGACTATATCACATTAGTCATCATACATCATATTAATTCACATAGAATAAAAAAAATACATGCATCACATAAGATAGAGTCATCACATCATATATAGAACATCGCATATAGGAAAATAAGATACATCTTCTGTCATGTATATCAGATCGAACCATATCATCTCATATATCATCAAAATAATAATACAACTGTCATTGTACAAGAATCAAGATCAAATGTGTGTATCAATCAATATGGTACAATCACCCATGGGGCTATCAAAAATAAAGCCTGTGGATCTTAAGAAGAATGTTGTCTCTGATAAAAAATGTGAGGCTAGGCCTAGTGGGTGCTCCCCTCACCTAACTGTCTCTCAGGTTGATCTTCCCTCTGCCCTATCTGCTATGAAAATTTTGGTGCCTAGGCTGCTACAAGAACTACCTGATGGTAGTGAACATTGTAATACTATGCCTCCATGAATTCCTCATGGTACATCCTCATGGGGACTGTCTGATCCTATGTAGCCTCTATCTACTAGCATCTCCCAATCTCCTATGCCAACTAAAGCTGCACAACCTACTATTGTTGGATGGCCTGATCCCGCTTTGTCCTCACTTGATCTCTCTCAAATATCAAGGTTGAAACCTATTCCTATAGCTACTGGATTAATGCATCTCTCTAGTCCAACTGAGGTGGTGGTAGCAGTGGTGGTGGCTACTGCTGATAGTCTCTCGGGGGCTTCCTATCCCCATCTCTTTGCTTTTCTCCATCCCCATCCCTTTGTTGGTGACCACGTGTCTGATCCATCTAGCCCCACTGATTTGGAGGTAGTCCACCTCCTCCTCTGCCTCCTCTATCTCTACCACCATCTCAGTCTTCATCCCCATCTCCTCTTCCTCCTCCCCCTCACCCCTGCCCTACTGATTGGCTTCGGGGTCTCCACTGTGGCAATAATGCACCTGGAACTATCAATCTGATTGGTGAATGGAACCAATCTTGGTATTCCTGTGTGGTCCTTGCATTTTCCAACCACTGATCATATGGCCATGGCGTAGCCACTAGCTACCTAAAACTCTTGACTACCTCATCTATAGGGATCATCCAACCCCATGTGGTCTCCCTCATAGTACGTGCAAATATAGCCATGTACTGGTCATCAGGCTTATCCCAAGTCTCATTGAACTATCTAGTAACTTGATCAAGAAAGTAATTCTCTATCATGGTATACTTCCTACCATGAATCAAATGGTCCTGCCTCACGAAGAACAACTATTGTATGTCATCATACCAAGTGGGCATACAAAGCCAAGGCCTCTAAGTAAATACTTTCATCTTGTCAATCACCCTCCTCCAGTAAGGGATACAAGTTGTTCCTGTATGTGTAAATTTCAATCCACCCCTGTACCACCAGACTGTTGGGTCATCTAGATCCATGTCGACTAATGTGACTCATGGGCAGAGCACTACAATATGCTCCCAGGCCCAAATGTGTAGTAGAGTGACTCCTGCTCTGATATCCCTATTATCACAATATGAAAACTCATTTAAATCATGGTAGAGGGAGGTTAGCATCACTAGCCCCCATGTAAAGCACACTCTTCATTAGAGCATCCACTCCCAGGAAAAACCCCATCCCAGACTGAAGTATCTGCTACACCAATCTAGTGCCACAAGCCCTAAAATAATCACTGCCACAATCAATCTAAATGGTGACACTGAAGTCTTGTACAACTCTAACTCAATCTATCCCTTAGTAAAAATTATCTCATCAAGGCACATGACCTCATAACAAGCATTTATCCTAGCATCCATATCATAGATAACCCTCTCTCTATGGATCGACAAATGAAGATTGTGCCACACATCCTCCAGAGTCACTGTCGCCTTACTAGTAGGGAAGTGAAATGAGGATGTCTCACTATGCCATCTCTATGCTAGCATTGTCATCATCCCTAGGTTTGTTCAGATGGCTAGGGCATATGCAACATACCTGAGCCCAATCGGCCCCCGATGCTCCTATAGCAACTCATGCAATCTAGACAATCTGCTCAAAATTGAGGACCTATGCTCCCATGAGTGTATTGGCTCCATTTCCTCCTATATCAGTAAAGTCACCATGTCAAGTTTCATAAAAAATTGAAGTCCTGTTTGGAGTTTCTGCAACAAAAACAACAAATATGTCACTATTTGCAATGGTGTTGGTATTTGCAAGTTCCAAACTATGCCACTAGAAGCCTCTAAAGTACAAACTCTATTGCAATGACATAGTTTGACCACACATCAGTTTGGTCCTAAAGCCTAAATTACAAAGTAGACCACTGCGACACTATTTGCACATGTGACACACTTTTAAGCCTAAGCCGTAATTTCTAAACTAGACCGTTGTGGTGCAAGACTCAATAGTAGTGCACTTTAAGGGTGCATGATGCTGATTTAATACTTTTAGTGGCACTAAATAGCACCGCTTGACTCAAGTTGACTTTGGACCCTAATTAATGCACATGAAAGGTGAAAAAACAAGTCAGGTAAGGGTCACATACTAGTGGTCCTAGGCCTAGTAACCATTGGTACACTCACACTCACTCTGAAATGTGACATGGAAGCACATGTTGTGCCATCTCAAACAGTGGCTAGAGCTCAAAAGTAGGAAATCTCTAAGGGATGAATGTGCAAATGAATTGGAAGTAGCCCCTTGAGGCCTATTTAAGCTTGAAAGTTAGGGTTTTTTACCCTAGTTAGCCGTCCAACTAGGGTTTTGGACCCCTGATCCCATTTAAACCCAACCAAGGCTCGTTTTGCATTATTTTTTCACATTTTTTCATGTTTTTGGCATCCTAGACCCTTTCTGGACCTGTTAGGTACCTTATCCTCTTTTTTTGTGAGATCACCCAAAAATCCAAATTTTTGTCCAATCTCTCGAGGGGGCAATATACCAACATATTTCTTTTGTTGGGGCAGCAATGGGGCATCTGAAAAAACTGAGAAAATTTTGAATTTTGATCATGACAAGGTTATTATTTGATCCAATGCAGTGGATACATTGCTTCAAAGAGGGGAAAAATGTAGACATGAAAAATATAGCGATTGATCCTATATACCTGATCCTAATTTTACTAACACTAGTTCATCATGCATCATCTCCTTTGCTAACCATTTAATCAAATAATATTTATTTGATTAAATTCATCACATTTCATCTCTTAATTAAATAAATCAATTTTATCTAATTAAGTCATCATCTCCTATTAATTAAATAAATCATTTTATTTAATTAATCTTATAGTCTCTCTTTTAATTAAATAATTAACTTTATTTAATTAATCTCTAAAGTCCTTCTATTAAATTAAATAATTTAATCTTTATTTAATTTATTCTAACATCATCCCTTTTAATTAAATAAATCAAACCTTATTTAATAAGTCTATTAATCATTTTCTTCTCATTTGATTTAAATTAATCCAAAACTCTAAGTCAA
Source organism: Sequoia sempervirens (assembly GCA_007258455.2). Classification (NCBI taxonomy): domain Eukaryota; kingdom Viridiplantae; phylum Streptophyta; class Pinopsida; order Cupressales; family Cupressaceae; genus Sequoia; species Sequoia sempervirens. The sequence goes on along the minus strand of VDFB02256132.1, from coordinate 168,359,538 downwards.
AATTTTCAAATCAGTTAATCTCTGTCTTAATTAATCAAATTTTGATTAATGCTAATCTTAATCCATCAAATCCTCTAGCTTTTGCAACTTGCTCGTGAAAATCATTTTAATTTATTTATTAAATCTCTATTTACTTTCAAAAAGGAATCAAAAAGGGAATATTCTCCAAGTTTGAAAAATCCCTCCAAAGGGGTTTGTACATCCAACAAGGCATTTAAGTTTCTTACATGTCCTTTTCCTTGAGCCAAGTGGCATTAAATTCATTTTCTTTTCCCTCGAACTTGTCATTTCATCAATTTTGAAATTCTACGTAATTACATTTAATTGCATAATGACCAAAATGTGCTCCACCTTTGTCCACTCACGTGTTGACAAGTGGCTTCATGCTATTGGTTGGTCTTTTATCCCACATTCATCCATTTTTCCTCATTCTCCATCTCTCTCATCTATAAATAGGAGGCTCTCATTTGGATTTTGGATCCACAACTTTATGGAAAGTTATTATCTTGAGATTTTGAATTTTCTCATCCATCGTTCATCCATTTTCATAGTTTTCTTCTAGTTTCATAGCTAGGTTATGCATGAATTCCACCAAGGAGCATAAAATTTTCATCAATCATCATTAAAGCTTGTGAGGAATTGCAAAAGAACCATTTTCCACATCAAAATGGCACCAATTCCCCCATGAGATTGAAATTTTGACCATTTAAATAAGATTTAATAGCTTTTTCATTGTGTTCTTCATATTATTTCTTGTTTTTATGTTTCAAATGAATTTCATGGAAAATGATGTTTCTATCTTGCATATGGGATAATTGTGTGTTTGTTCTTTATGTTTGTGCAGGTCTAGGATGAGCATTCACAACACCAACTACCAAAAATCTCCTCAAGTGTTGACATCAATGCCAACAATTACGAACAAAAAGGATTGTTTCATGTGACAAGCCCCTAGATTAAACTATTCTTTACATAGAATTGATTAATCTAACATGCATTGAAATCATTAAAAACTGTGATAATGTGGATAACTTGAAACAATTTATAAATAGTTATGAAAGGGGTTCTTATGAAAGTGGTATTTTAAAATGTATTAAAAAAGTAATGAAACCTTAATATGTTGGCATACTATTATGAATTAAATGTGGTCATGATTGATTGTAAGATTGACTCAATGTAGTGTGCTTGGGTGTTAAAAAAAAACAAATGAATGAATTCTAAGTTTCTAAAATGAAAATTACTTAACTAGTGATGCACATTTATACTGGACTTGGAAACACAATTGAAATGCGTTTTTGGATAAATTAGCATATAGCAACTAATCAATGCTCTCTATTTTTCTATGAAAGAACTTGCAAAATAGAATATGATAGAAAATATGCTACCAATACTGAATAATAACTGAGAATAACAAGCCACTTTGAGTAGGGACGCCTCCAAATATTCCAATGAGAACAAAAATTACAATATGATGGAATAAGACTTATTAGGAGTTAAGATAGCCACAAGTTGACTATTCATAACCCGATGTACTCTAATATTAGGGGCATAGTTGTGGTAATAGAAAAAGTATCCCTTCTACTTTTCCCTTGCTTATTTTGGCCCTTCTTGTGAACTAGGCTTATTGGTGCCTTGATTTAGTGTGGTAATGTGTTTGACACATTCAAATTAGGTCTTGGGTCCTTGTGAACAAATGAATTTAAATGGTACCTTGCTAAAGTGTTGTGAAGTGTTGTAACAAAATTTCACACTTCTCTAAGGTTTTATTAACTAATTACACCTAATAAACATCTTTTTAACCTTAATCTTTCCTTATTTAAAGTTTTGTAAAGTTTTGTAACATACTTTCACACTTTTCTAGGGTTTTGATTAATAATTTGAATTTCTTATACTTTAATTAGCCATATTTTCTATCTACAAGCCTCATTTATTGCATCCTTTCGAGCATAATCTCAACAAAAACCATCACCCAACCATAATTTAGGTGTTTCACACTTGAATGGCCCAACTTTAGTGATTTTCAACTCATTCGCAACCTTGGGAAAATGAATCCCACCAATATTTTTCAGTCTCAAACCTGGTTTCACACATTTCTAAGCATTTCCAAATTTCATTCCATAATTTATGCCTAATGGGACTAATTTTCCACCTTGAGAGAATAAGTCTCGTGTGGACTAGAATCAAAATTACTTTAAACTTTTGGTGGGATTTTATCCTCCTAGATTTGATGTCAGCTTGTAGTGTTGCACTTTAGGAATTTTTGCATAATTGGAGTATACAAAGTTTCTTTTCTCTCATTTTACCCTCAAGCATTCAAGTATTCATCTTATAGAAATTTTGAGCGTACAAGTCCATTCCATAAGCTTTTTGAGAGACTTCAAGAGAAATTATCAAGCATTTTAGAGCAACATTCAAGCATCAATCATCATGTCAAAGACTTTATGCATCATGCCTATTTTGACTTGACAATTGTGGTGTAAAGAATTTCATGATTGAAGCAGTCATTTCATTCAACATCTATAAACTGCCAAGATTCAAGATCCACATGCATTGAATCCATCTCATACATGTTTGCAACATCTTATTGCTAGGGTTTGGTGAGTTGCAACATCATATTTTTCATTCATCATTCTCCATTCATATTTCATTTTATTTTAATGTTCAATTACCAAAACTAAAATTGAATGAGGAAAACCTCTATAGACCAACAACACAAAACCCTAACTATTTGTGTGTGATTTGTGTCTAGAAGGTAAATGTCCTAAGGAGCAAGATTGGACGAAAGTTGTCAAATAATTCAAATTTTTCAAATTTATCATCAAGTCTTGGAGAACATTGGAGAACACCTACAAGTCACAAATTAGGGTTTTGGATATGAAAATCAATCAGGAAGGACATAATAGACAAAAAAGAGTAGGATTAGACTTTGAACCTTTAGAAAACCCTAACTAGACTTATTCAACACTTTTGGTGAATGAGTCCCAATTCTAGTCAAAATACATATTTTTGTAGATTTGAATACCCATTTGGTAGATTCATGTTCTAACACAAAAACCTAGATTCTGGACTAATTCACCTAGCTTGGTGAATGAGTCCCACTCATCATCAAGGGTAGAAATTCCTATATTTCAAACCTCCATTCAACCATCTCCATATTTCTAGGTGCACACATTCTATTTTGCAACTTTCTATTTTGTTCTACACACATTTCTAGGTCATTTTGTAGGTCATTGCATTCAATTAGGGTTTAATGTTGCATCTTGCATTTCATTTGTCTTTCCAAGTTCTTACTTGGTGGTGAACCCCTTACTAGTTTTCAATTAGCTCCTAGGATATCCCTATTGCAATATATCTTTCTCCTTTGCATTGAGATCTCTAGGGTTACCCATGAATGTAGTAGCTAGAAAGTGGCTATGCTCTATGTCCTAAGTCATATGATAGCATTCATCCAACTGATTTTTCATATACCAAATTTTGGTGAATATCCATTTTAAGAACATCATAATTCTGATTTGGAGTGCATCATCATCCTACGTTTGGCTTGCATTGGCATTGCATTAGGACTTGCATAGTTAATTAGCATTCTAGGGTTTCTAATTTTAGGTTAGTGAAAGATCATATCTATCTTTCATTTTTGCATCTCATTTCATAGAAAGTGAAATAAAATATATATTTTCACTTATAGCATTTACATCATACAACATAAAAAGCATAAAAATCCATTTAATGTTTTTAAATTTTTTGACAAAAATACCTACTGGGACCCATTTGCCACCTTTGGATACTTGGTTCCTGTGGACATTTTACACTACATTTTTAGGCATTCAATTTTTTTTGAGTTTCTATTTGATATTATTAGCTTTCTATTCTAGTTTACAAAATTTCTATTAGATTCATTTCATTATTCTTAGTTTATATTGTATTTACATGGACAAATTGCATTAGATAGCCCTTTTATGAGTATTTGGTGTCCTATTGCTAATACTGTAGTGATACAAAGTTCAAGACTCATGCCATTCTACAATAGCATAATTGTTGTGGATCTTAGGTTATCTAGCTCTTTCACACCTAGTATTGATATTAGTACACTAGGTATGGACCATAACCTTAACAACTCCTTACCTTCAATTAGTGTGATGCATGTTGAAACCATGGTTGCTAGTATTCTACAAGAAAATATAATTCACATCCATGAAGATCTAGCAAACCTCCAACATCAAGTGAAAAATCATAACATTTCAACTACTACCATCCCTACTGTAGATAACATTTAGATTGCATGCTTGAAAGTGAATATGGACTTGAGCTTGTGAAAAACATAGCTCAAATATGTGGAAAGCAGTTCACCTCAAACACTAGTTGTCCTTTACCTACAAGCAATGTCACAAGCCAAGGAGGAACTCAAATTCCTCCCCCCACAAAAATTACCTGAATACCTACCTATACCAACCATCAAGTCACAACAACAATGAAACAAACTAGTAATGTGATTCCTTCCTTGGGTATTTCTGCTAGCATCCCTAGTTCCTTTGTGTCATCCCATGTTATATCTCCTACCACTCTACCACCTATAAGTATTCCATTCATTTTTTCCTTAGAACAGATACACCCCCTCACCTTTCTCACATCCATCTCATAACACAAGAAATGACCCTCTCATAAATCAACTCTTCCAAACTCTTTCATTCATTCAAAAGAAAATTTCCACCATCAACCAAAATAAAAATGGGCCACCTACATAATATGTCAAAAGTTGTCCATTGTCCTTAGAAATATTATGAGCATCGATGCCACAAGGTGTAGAGGTGCCTAGATTTAAGAAATATAGAGGAAAGGGAGATCCTTCTAACCATGTTAATTCCTTACCGCCTTATGTAGTGACTTTTTCCTTGATGATAAACTATTGGCTATGATTTTCCCTAGGTCCTTGAAGGAAACTACATTGGAATGGTTTTCCTCTTTACCGAACAACTCAATTCGTTCATTCAATGAACCTATTGAGGAATCTTTTTAACCATTTCCAAATGCATATGACCCCTAAGATTACCTTGGATGATTTGATGGGATGCAAGCAAAAATAAGAAGAAAAGATAACTGACTTTATCTCATGCTATCAATTGCTTTATTTCCAAATCAATGTCAAGATTCTTGATCCTCACCTTCAAAAGATGTTTTTAGAAAATTTGCAAAGCAAGATACAAGAAAATCTTACCATGATGAAATTTCCCTCCTTTATGCACTTTTGTACTTCCCTCCATGATTATTAGAACTTGGTTAGTAGTCAAAAAACAAAGTACACTTCTAACCAAACTAATAAATCCGAGTTCACAAACCAAAACAATTCTCAACCTTTTAGAAAATAGAATAAAGGTTTCCTTCAATTTAACCCCCTCAACAAACAACTTAGAATTCCAATAACAAAGTTGATGATGTTAAGACCACAATACCCTTTAGCTACGGGGACCTGAAAAGAAAATTCACTCCCTCACCTAACACCATTCATAACACGATGTCACAACTCATAGAACAAAAGATGATTACCCTTCCCCTTGTTAAAACAATCGACCCTAGTAAGCCATTGTCCACAAGATATAGGCCAAACTCTTATTGTGATTATCACCAAAAAAACATACATGACACAGAAAATTGCAAGTGTCTTAAATATCTTTTGCAAGACCTCATTGATTCCGGTTGTCTTTTCGTTGGAGGTGTTAGTGATCAAGGAAATAAGTCTGAACTGCCCCTCCTAACCAAAAATTATAAATATTTTCCACTCCTATGCCTAATCATAACATTTCATTGATCAAGGCTAGCGAAACTAAAGAGAATCATCTGATGAATGTTGATATGGATGATGACAACAATGATCCTATTCAACATGATTATATAGATAATGATCCTATGGTTTTCATGGTAGGAGTGATAGATGCCATTCCTCGTAAGGGCCAAACTAAAAATACTCTTGATATTGCTTTCTCCTCCAAGGATATACTTAAACATGCACTCGATGGTTCTCTTTACATAGCCAAATGAATCTTTGACAAGCCCAGTAATGGGATATTAATAAATCTCGTCTGTGGAGAGAATGTGATCGCTAAGGAATTCTTACTTCTACATGAACTCTATCAAGATATATATGATAAATCAAAAACATAGATCAAGATGCATAATGGTTTTGCTTGCCCTATGATGGCTAGATCACCTTACCATTACAAATAGGACCAAAAACATTACATATCTCATTCTCCATCATCTCATAGTTAGACCAATTTTGTGTGAAGCTAAGCTATCCATGGCTTCACTCCATGAAAGCTACCCCTTCAGTTGTGCATAAATGCTTAATGTTTCCATTTGAAAATGAAATTTTCCCCATCCATCACAATGTCTTTAACCCATTGTCCCCCAAAGGAAACCTTTCCTTGGAATTCTTTAGGCCTAAACCTATGGAACCTATAAAACTGCGAGAAGACTTATTTTTCTTGTCTTATCAAAAGTTTAAGGCAAAGAAGATAGAAAAACTATCCCTCTAAAACATGTCCCCACCCACCACTGAGCCTACCATCCTAGAAAAAACCATGATTGAACCTAGGGAGATTCCAAAGAACCAAGACCAACCTAATACAAAACATTCACCTACTTCCTACAAAATACCAAGAGATAATGACAATAATCCCCTCACACCTCCTAGAATAAAACAAGTTTACAATGTCAAAGAGAAAGTGGTTGAATAACCTCCCATGGTTCCTTTTGTTCCCCCCCTTGGGGGAGAAAATAAACCTATGGTTGATCAACCCACTCCTACACAAATGCAACTTGAAAATTGAACTAAAATAAATAAAGGTTCTAGAGAGTGTAGTTGTAGACATCGTGCCCTTGCTCGCAAGTTACATGGAGAATTAAACAAAGAAAATCAAAAGATCCAAACTTGGTAGAAGCAACACATGATGACCATACCCCTGCCCCAAAACAATAAAAACCAATACAACAATCACAACAAGAGTTGAACCTTCCTTGGACATTATCATTCAACCTCTTGTTGTGATTAACTTGGATAAAGATGAAGAAGTTGCTAAAATTGACAAAGAGGTGCATAGTGAATTGAACACAGTGTTTTCCTCTTCTATGAGATTAAACAACAATTCTCCTAAGAAGAGTATTAAACCTGGTGTGGGTCCTAGTTCGACACTTTCTATTGTCCCTTTACGAAGTTGTCCACCCTTGGTATACAATGAACATGATTGTGATGCAGACGAACCACTTTATGTTGACTCACATGTTCCTTACTAGTATTTTCCATTATTTCTTTTTCATTTTATTTTGTGTGATTGCATGTGTGTGTGATCCTTGTAATGTTTTTGTTTGATCTCTCTCTCCCTCTCTCTCTCTCTCTCTCTTTGTGAAATTCCTTTATTTGTACCTTCATTCTTCTCTATGTCATAAATTTTTTTATCTTTTCTTTATCCTTTTAATTTTTTCTTGTGTTTTCCTTTTGGGGATGACACAAGGTGTTGAGACATTCTTGTCTCTTCCATGTTGACCCAAAATCTTTTCTTTTCACATTTTATCTTTTTCATTTTATTTTTTTCCTTTCGGGGATGATGCAAGGTGTTGAGAAATTCATATCTCTTCTAGGAGTTGACAGGCTTTCTTTTTAGCCTTTATCTTTTTCATTTTCTTGTGTTTTCCTTTTGGGGATGATGCAAGGTTCCAAGACATTCATGTCTCTTTCATGTTGACTCAAAAGGAATTTCTTTTTTTTTGGTCTCTTTTTGTTTTTTTTTTAGTTCTATGTGTATTTGGGGAATGATGAAAGTTTTGAGCTCTCTAAAAACATTGTAGAAAGAACATACTGACCCAAAATCCATAGATCCCTTATATGTTTGGATTTTCATTTTGGGGGAAACCCCTCTGTTTTCTTTTCTTTCGCATGATGTAGCTTTACTTGGAAACATATGACTTGGAATAGGGCTTTCAAAGTTAGCTCTCATGTCTTCATTATTGTTTGCATTTATCATTTGCTAGTTTAAAGTAATTGCTCATAGCATGGTGTTTCACAATTTCTTTAAAGTGGGGGCATACATTGGCATTATTCTTTTGCATTTTTCCTTTTCATGGTTCATAGTGTAGTCTTCTTACTTTATACGATGCATTTTCCACTTTATGGAAGATATTGGGTGTGATGTCCTTTAGGAGCATGATCTCTCTTAGCATATTACATTCCTCTTAGTGGCTTGATGTGATGCATTGCATCCCCTAAGTTGTGAATATTATATTCTTTGATTGGTCCTCTCTTCGAGACATTAGGCATAATTTTCCCTAAGTTAATACCTCACATGAACTAAGCAAGACTCCCTTGAATGTTTATTATTGTTGTATTTGAATTTTTAGTTATATGGCCACCTTGAATAACACAACTTACATGCCTATGGATCTATCTTGTTTGTTCATTAGTTCTAAGCATATGAAGCTTTTCTTTCCTTGTGAAGCATAAAAATCAGTTTTGTGTGGTGTGTTATTAAAGTTATCAGGAGGTATAACTTTGGTATGGTTCAACAAAAAGCTGAATTGAGGCATGAATTTCCCCATAGTCACTCAGGCATGTGTGTTAGAGCATATCAACCATAAGTATAAGTGTCTCACCTTCTTGGACTTCTCCCCTAGTGGACAACTTGAAGTTTTGTTGCCTTAGAGTGAGTTTGCATTTTTTGGAAAACAACCTAGATCTAATCAACATCATGATGGTAAATGGTTGAAGCTTGATCTCCCCTTTTCTTTTTCATTTTTTTCATTTTATTTATGTCTTTGATAGTGCATGCTTGTGCTTTTTAATACTCTCTATATCACTTTCATGTGTGTTCTTTTGTGCCTATATTGGTTTGCTAATGGGATCTTGATCTTGGGGGATTGATCACACCTCTCAATCATTACCATCCCATCTTACTAGAATTGGTACACTTGGACCCCTCTTTATGAATGTTTGTACTTTAGTGTGATTTTGAAGCAAGTTCATCCTCTCACTAAAGTTGGAGCTAAATGTGGTAATGAAAAAAGTATCCCTTTTACTTTTCCCTTGCTTGTTTGGGCCCTCGTTGTGAACTAGGATTATTGGTACCTTGATTTAGTGTTGTAATGTGTTTGACACATTCACATTAGGTCTTGGGCCCTTGTGAATAAATGAATTTAAATGGTACCTTGCTAAAGAGTTGTGAAGTGTTGTAAAACACTTCCACACTTTTCTAAGGTTTTATTAATTAATTACACCTAATAAACCTCTTTTTAATCATGCCTTATTTAAAGTGTTGTAAAGTGTTGTAACATACTTTCACACTTTTCTAGGGTTTTTATTAATAATTGGGCTCTCTCAATTTTTAATTGGCCTTATTTTTCATCCACAATCCTCATTTATTGCATCTTTGTGATGATAATCCTAACACAAACCATCACCCAACCATAATTTAGGAATTCTCAGGCTTGAATGGCCCAAATTTAGTGATCTAGGACTCATTCACCACCTTGGATGAATGAGTCCCACCTAGATTTTTGCGGCTCGAACTTGGTTTCACACATTTGTAAGCATTTCCAAATTTGCTCTCATACATTATGCTTGATGGGATTCATTCACCACCTTCAGCGAATGAGTCCTGTGTGGCTCAAAATCAAAATTAATTCAAATTTTTGGTGGTATTTTATCCTCCTAGATTTGATGTTAGCTTGTATTGTAATTTCAAGATTTTTTGCATAATTGAGTATAAATACAAGTTTCTTTCTCTCATTTTACCCCCAAGAATTCAAGTATTCATCCTTATAGCAATTTTTAGTTTACAAGTGCATTCAAGTGTTTTCAAGATTCTTCAAGAGAAAATTATGAAGAATTTTAGAGAAACATTCAAGAATTAATCATCATGTCAAATACTTTATGCATCATGTTTGCTTTGGAACTAACAATTGTGGTGTAAAAATTTCATGATTCAAGCAAACATTTCATTTAAGATCTACCACCTTCAAGAAAGAGTTAAGATCCACATCCATTGGAGCCATCTCATACATGTTTGCAACATCATATTTTTTTATTCATCATTCTCCATTCATATTTCATTCTATTTTAAGGTTTAATTACCAAAACAGGTTTTGACCAAGGCAAACCCTTATCCACTAACCCAACAAAATTTTTCCCTCTCATTTGTGTGTGATTTTTAGGTCTAGGTTGTATATTTACTAAAGAGAAAGATTGGAGGAAAGTTGTCAAATCATTCAAAGTTGTCAAAGTTATCATCAAGTCTTGGAGAACATTAGAGAACACCTACAAGTGACAAATTTGGGTTTCAGATCAAAAAATCAATTAGGAAGGATAGAGTAGAAAAAGAAGAGTGGGATCAAAATTTTAAGCTTTAGAAAACCCTAATTGGACTAATTTTCCATTTCTGGCGAATGAGTCCTAGTTTCAACCAAAATTGAGATTTTTGTAGATTTAGATACCCATTTTGTAGATTCCTATTCCCGCACAAAAATCTATATTTTGGACCGATTCACCAAGCTTGGTGAATGAGTCCCACTCAATATTAAATGTAGAAATTCAAAATTCTCAAACCTCCATTCAACCATCTCCAAATTTCCAATTGCACACATTTTTTTTTTAAACTTTCTATTTTGTTCTACACACATTTATAGTTCATTGCATTGAATTAGGGTTTAGTGTTGCATCTTACATTTCATTTTTCTTTCCAAGTTCTTACTTTTCAGTGAACCCCTTACTAGTTTGCAATCAGCCCCTAGGACAACCCTATTGCAAGATCTCTTTCTACTTTTCATTGAGATCTCTAGGGTTACCCTTGAATGTAGTAGGTGGAAAGTGGCTATGCTCTATGTCCTAAGTCATATGATAGCATTAATCTAACCCATTTTTCATATACAACAGTCGCATGCCCCCCTTCTTCAAATAAAATTGTCCTCAATGCTAGGTAATTTTGGATGCTTTTGAGTGAACTCATCGTCCTCCCATGTGGCATCTTCAATTGGTAAATTCTTCCATTGTATGAGATACTGAGTGAGTCTACTGGTCCTTAGATTCGTTATGCATATATGAAGAATACATTCTTGTTCCAACATGATTCATCCTTCTTCTTCAAGTGCCGGTAATATTTTGTAAGTAGGGATATTATTCCCGATTACCTTCTTCAAATAAGAAACATGAAAAAATTGATGTATCTTTGTTGTTGATCGCATTTCAAGCTTGTAGGAAACACTACCTATCTTTTTCATGATTTGATATGGGCCATAATATTTTGGAGACAATTTTTGTATTATTTGATTGTTGATTCAGTGATATTTTCTTGTAAGGCTACAATCTCAAGAAAACCTAATCCCCAACCTCAAAACTTCTTTCACTACAGTGTTGGTCTACCTGTTGCTTCATTCAATTTTTTTCCATGGACTGATCCTCTTCAAGTCCTAAAAGTACTTGTTGTTGATGAATCATGTGGTCCTCAATCACGCAAAATCTTGGTGACACCTTCAATAATGATATGATGGAAGGAGGATGATACCCATATAATGCCATAAATGGAGACATTTTTTATGAACTATGGAAGGAAGTGTTATATCGCCATACTGCTAGTGGTAGCCAATCTACCCATTGATTCTATTTATCTGAAGTGAAACAACATAGATATCCTTCCAAAAACTTATTAACCACCTCTATTTTCTGATCAGATTGTGGATGATATGAAGAATTGTGATGCAATTAAGTACCCAAACACTTGAATAAATTTGTCCAAAAATTACTAGTAAAGATAGGATCATGATCACTAACAATAACCTTAGGTATACCATGTATCTTTTGAATATTCTCCAAAAATTATTTTTCCACTGTACTTGTTGTAAAAGGATAAAATAATGAAATAAAATTTTGATATTTAGTGAGGTGATCCACAACTACAATGATGAAATTCTTACCATTAGAACTTGGAAGCCATGTGATGAAGTCTGTTGGTTATTTTTTAAGAACCAAACTAATCTCCAAAAATACCTATTGACTTTTCCATTTCCAATTATCGGTGCTTCCAAAGGGACTGGCCAATGAAAGAATATAGGTTGCAAGACTTCTATTCCTACTCTTTGGGCTCTGTGAAACCTGAGAGGGTGATCCCACAATCTATACTTAAACACTTAGCACAATCACAATCAAATACATTGTAAATTATAGATATCTCTCATAAAACCAGTCAATAATATACATAAAATATCTTGGCAGCTTATTTATCAATCTTACATATATTGAGAATGAGAGAATACAAAACAACTACACTATCTCTTTAAGACTTTTTTGATTTAAAGATTGAGTAGAAAATGAATCAACACTGAAAGTGAAACACAAATACTCTGCATGAACAGTGTCTTTATCCCAGGCACAGAGTCAATACCATTCAATGTCACCTAATAAAAATTCAAATGATAGCACCTATAACTTCAAGAAACATTACATTACATAATTTCTCTATGACATTCATGATTATTACTACTTATAGATATCCTAGCACCTAGTTCTTATAAGTTATTAATCTCAAACAAGAAATTACATTAATTCATTGAATCAACGAGCATGCATGAAACTAAACATCCATCAAGAAAGTAATGGAGATAAATGAAAGAAATCCTTGATTACTTTCACTCATAACTCACAATATGCATAGAAGGAGAGACAATATCCATAAAACTGATATTACTCTCTATTATAAATGCTATATCATTATCAAGTTTACATGAACAAGTATGAACTCCAAAATAAACTTAAAACAAAGAATCTAAAACTTTCTTCATATTATCTTGACAACTTCATAGTATTAACACAAAAAATTTCTAACTCTTGTGCTCTGGCCCTAATTCCTTCTTATAGAGATGAAGGAGAAAATAAGCTCCAGACTAGATAGCAAACATGTCATGATTTCATTGGATTGCTTGTAACAATATTCCATTCCCAGTTATGCTTTCCTTCTTGTGAGTCTTGAGGTGGGGTAAGAAAAACATCATTAGTTTGTTACAATAGTATCAAAATATTCCTCATGCACTCCAAATATGCTAATCGTGGGAAAAATCAAAACAACAAAACTTACTAAGCAAGACAAGGAAAGCAAAAAAAAGTTCAAAATTCATCAATCCACATTAGCACCATGAGCTATTCATTTGAATTTGAGGAGATAATAATATTTTACCATGTTATACCAAAAGCCTAATTTGTACTATATTCAAGCTAGGTATTATTATTCTCACTCACTAATCCCTACACAAATTCATTTTGTGTATTTCTCCAACCAAGTATTGTATTCTTCCTCAGTGGGCCATTTTATATTCAATAAATTATGTACCTTAGTGATGTATTGAGAATACCTAGCATCAATTAAAATCCTAGATTCTTTAACAAATATGTCCATCTTTGATTCAATTTCCACCATTGTGTCAATATTTGGATTGAGCAAAATATAATCAATGACACTCAAGGCCATCATAGCTCCTCCAAGCATTCTTCCTAAATCTTTCTTCCAGGTGTCAAATGGATGTAATTCACCTTTTTTTATCTAATATCTTAGGCATGCATACCACATTCCTCCATATCCTTAAATATCTTCAACTTACTCTGGAGCTTTATACTGTAACTTTCCATCGAAAGTTGTTATATGATTTATTGAGTCAATAGTTTGCAAGATGTTAGGAATATTGGTAGGTGCCTCGAGGTCTTCATTTATCTTTGTCATCATTTCTTTCAAAGCATTTACCCTAGCAATCCAATTATTCCATTCATTCCTAAAGGCCTCTTGCACTTATAGATACTTTTTATTTTCCTCATGAATATTATTATATGTGGACCAAACATTATTAGCCCTATGGACCAACCTAGTAACCCTATATTTCAACACATCCTCAAAGATTTCATTTTCCACCTTGATAGTTTCAAGCTTGGCCTGCCTAAAATTTTCCTTTTCAACAATCAATTTACCATTCAAATCATCAATTCTTAAGGCCAAGTTCCCCCTATCCTATGTGGACATATCAAATGAAGAAGAAGAAGAAGACGAAGAAGAAGAAGAAGAAGAAGAAGAAGGTTGAGTCATCATCTTCTGAGTAGCTTGAACACTGGCTCTCATTTTATTCAGCTCATTCAAGACCTTATTATACTCTTTGACCAAATATTCATATTTCTTCTAAGAAATATGTGCAGTATCCACACTAAGCATTACAACCTGTGTAGTTAATTTAGCTACTTGGATAGGAGTTATGTCTAGAGCTATTTTGACCACTAGTGAACCAATAACTTCTTCAATAGTCCTATCAACCTCATGTTTACTAGTATTAGATGCCATAGACCAAATTGCAATTGTATGCACTTTTGGACTATATCTAGAACCAAATACTTTATCCTCAAACTAATCTTCAGATATGAAAACTTGAGAATCTCTTCTAATTGCATCATAAGCTATGGTAGTAGTGATTGTACATCTTGGTAACAACATGATTCCATTATCTTTAAAAAAAATTGAGCTTCAGCGGGAGTAATAGCTGCAATTTGATCCTTGATCTTCTCTTGCTCTGCCTTTTTAGCTTCCTCCTGATGAGAAGGTTTAGCATTAGCTCGAGTTGATTCAAGTCTCTCCTTTATCTCCTTACTCCACTGTTGAATCATAAAATTTTGAAATTCCTTAGTCTACACAAATTTATCATCAGCTAGAAACTCATCACACTCCCTAATCCAAGGAGCATCATCACTTTATCTATCATATTGCCACTTGACAATTCTGTCAGGGGGAACCTCTAAACTATGAGTTTTTTCTATATGAAGAATGGGGAATATTTTCTCCACCTCTTCATTTCTTGGCACATGTTCTGCCACTTGTTCCTCCCTAACTTCTTGAACATCTACAAGATAGTCTAGGATATCCATAGCCAGTTGTTGCTATTGCTATTCTATGAGGACCTGTGCTTTGTTAAAAGCCTCCTTTACCTTTATCTTGAACTCCCCAGAATGATAGTCCCTAATCATAGTGAAGGCTCTTTCCAAGGGGTTTTCAATTACACTATATGGGCTTATGTAGAAAGCATTCCTTTTCATAATCTTTTCCTCAATGTTTGTCATAGCTATCCATTCTCTTTTCCTAGTCATGACAGCCTCATCACTTAGATTTCTTGGTAAATCATATTTATACAAAAATTCATGACATATGATGCTTAAGCTCTTTCTTCTTCTTCTTCTTGCCACAAATCCCTCTGGATCAAAATCTCTAATCTTATCAATAGGCATTATGAGATTATTTACCATAATTCCAATATTTTCATATCCTTCAGGGACAATAACTTTGAAGTAAGCAAAAGCACATTGAGGATGTATCACAATGCCCTTTTTTATCCTTTCTAAAAATTTCATAATGAATGAAATAAATTTGCCACATGATCTTCATGAAATCCAATTTTTCAGAAATATACAAAGGTAGACAATGAGGTGCCACCTTAGCTCCATAAGCCCTGATCAAAGTGTATGTAGAGTGTAGAAACCAATCTTCCCAATTATGTGTAGCCTTAGAACCTAGTTCATATTTTGGGTGCATAAGAATTCTAATCTTTGGAGAAAGTCTGAACCTAGGTGCTACACCCAATGACTCTAGGATACCATATCTTACAACATTAGCAAACAATGTGTAATTAGAATTGTAGCAATATTGATCCCAAATGTATATCTACATTTGTACATGTATAGCATTATTCTCTTTTTCCTCAATCTTTAGATTTAATTTCCTTTTCAACTCATAATCACCTTCCCATAAGAGAATATGCATCAATAAAGAGTAATGGGGAAAATACAAAGGGAGCGCCTCCTTTTTTAGATTCAAAAAATCTTCATGTATCTGTTCAACAACAAAGTTAGCATAATCAAAGCCAATTTTTTTATTATGATGTTGTATATCCACCACCATCACCAGTAAATCAGGTGCTATTATAACCTCGAATTCCCAAGCAATTACTTGATTTAAACAATAATAAGTGTTTTTGAAATAGTCTTCAAACTCCTCCCACTCAAAAGACTCAACATCCTTAGTAGTAAATCTCTCCCTGCTCCTTCTGTGTCGTACAAGAAATGATTCTTTAAATTCAAATTTGCTTCTCTTATACTCAACATACAATTCAACATGTCTGAACTTTCTAGTACAAATGGGATTCAACCCAAATACATCTATCATCTTATCCTTTGTTACCTCTAGAATTACATCACCATTTTCACTTTTGATTGTCCTGTTAGTAGGTTTATAGTACCTTGTTAGTTCCATCATTAAATCCACTTATACAAACAAATTTAGGACAACCAAATTTCCAAGATTCAATCCCCATAAAAAAACATGTGGGCTTGCTAAAATTTTGCATGTTGAAAGAATACCAAAACAATTGCTAGCCACTCTAGGGTTGGGTTTATTCACCAATTTCATGAGCATTATCAATAAACCTAGTGGTCATAACAACTTGACCTGTGGTCCTTTTACCAATTCATGATCCTCCCTCTTTGGCACCACCAGAGGCCTCTTGCATAAATTTTTCTATTTTTTTCTTTGCACTTCTAGACCTAGTGGATGTTGCAGGAGTACTTGGAAAAGGGTTGGGCATTGCCACTGGCTTAGGCTGAGCTTCAACTAAAGCATCTTGAGTTTTAAGTCTTTCAACCCTCTTTTGTTTTGGTCTCCTTTCAGGTCTAACACTAGACTCACTAGGTTCTGGGTCACTCATGTTTATAATGAAAATGAAACTAGGGTTTACATTTTCTCACAACCAAAAGAAACCATTTACAATTATAATGGAACTAAACACTACTCTTCAATAGGACGCTTCACCTCAAAATTTATGTAGTGTTCAATTACAAATTGAAAATACTAGTAATTGAACAAATGGACAATTCCCCAATTTTCTATCAATTCTTCAAAACATTCATCTCAATACTGCAATTGGAAGGAAATATGAATTCTACTTAGTTTAAAATCACTCAATTTTGGTTACTAATAGCCTCTGGAGCTTTCCTTGCAACTTCTTTAAGTTTTGATATCTTTTTCGCTAGTCAATGAATTCAAACACACGATCAACTAGGTATCTACTTTTGGTTACGACCAAGGGAGAGAGATGTGCCACCATTAATACTTGATAGTAAGCTCATGTGAGTGAACTAACAACTAGTCATTTAGGTTTAAACCCTGATCGTTGATCCTTTAGCTTTAAAACAATATCAATGGTTACAAATGCATCTTACCACCTTCCTCTTTGCTTTATATGAAATCATCACGATTTCACCCTGTTGCATCTTCATGTAGCAGTTGTCGCTCATTGCTGATGTACTTCATCCTCACCCAGCTTCATCAGTGATGCAAGTATTCTATGCAATGAAATCTCAGCCCTTGGATCTATGGCCCATTCCCTTATCACATTCATTTCCATCCTTCCTCACAAATCCAACTTTTCACATTGGGTTCCATTAGCTAAGGGAGATATAGTGAAAGCATCTTATTTTGAGATGTACACCTGCATGAAAAAATTAATGACACAAAAGCATCACAAATAAGATGTACCCAAATTAGCGAGAGAAACCTTTTTTAAGAATGAGTAACCTCATCGCTCGTCACTAATGAAAAGTAAGGCTTTGAAATGGTTCTACAATAAGTGATAAATATTAGGCCATCGCTCATTGCTAATCCTCCTCATAATATTTGCAAGAAATTGGCGATGAAAGATGATCACAATGTCATTGTATATAGTGTATTCCTAATTAAAAACTTAGCACTCAAAACAAATCAATGAGAAGTGATGCAAATAAGATCATAAGGCCAAAAGCCATCACTCATCACTATTACAATATTGAGGGGTTAGAAACCATTAGCAATGAGCAATCCTTCAATAATGCTAAGAACTTCACTCATCACATGTATTCAAAAATGAAATTCTAGCAGTTATTCGTGATGAGCAATATCAAAGAGACACTACCTCATTGCTCATCATTGATTTAGAATATATATCTAAAAAATGATCAGCAATGAGCGATAAAGATAAAAGGCCAATTGAACTTAAGTGGAAAATTTTAGGCATGTGCTAATAAGTTGTTTTAATTGAGGGGACTCTCTAGGGTGATATGAAAGATAAGACTTGAGGACTCCAAAGCCATAATAATGCAAAGGATAATTTTTTTAGAAAATGACAGGAAATGGGCAATAGGGAGTCAACAACAAAATATAACTTTATATAAGAGCTCATGAATTTTGAATCCTAAACCCTCAAATAATAGTCCTCTATAGGTATGTGCAGGATCATCATGGAAAAAATAGGCCCTTAAGTGGCAAAAAATTTAGAAAAATCAGAGTTAGGCAACTTGACATAAAAATATGAATAAGTTATCTATATTATTTCAAAAATATGTAAGAATAGAATCTATATCAAATTGAATTTAGTTTCCAAACTACTAGGTTTGTTTAAAAACAAAAATCTATTTGGTGAAAATTTGAAATTTCAATGCAAAGGGTACTTAAATTTCAAAAAAAAATAAGAAGTAGGTGTCGACCACCTAACCACAATAAATGATAATAATTTTTTATAATATTTTAGATATAGGTAGAGGACTCATGCCTGATGTGATGCATATTTTTTGTAATTTTTTCCATGTAAATAATTAATTATGAATTTTTATTACAAATTTTTAAAAATATAAAAACTCATATATCTGACCACCTTAACTCGGTCAAAAATTCATGAAATTCAGTTTTTTATTTTTTTAATCCTATAGTATGCAAAGCATAGAATGTGTCGCATGTTTTGGATTCAAAAAATGTGATATCATTTGAAAGCTATAGATTTTTTTCAATCAGCCTATCAATCAGGACTTTAGTCATAATTTGAATAGAAATTGAATAATAATTACTTATTAAAATCAAAGTAAAGAATAATTTATATCAATGGAAAGCTGAGAATCTCCTTTAAAAACCCTTTTCGTTTCATCAATTTTGGGTAAAAAAATAGTCATCAGCCACATACCCATCATATTGCCACTTTTTGGCCCATCATGATCCTGCACATACCCCTACTCAAAAGTGACAAGGATCTAAGATGGATCATTCAATTTGCACATTCCATCAATGGCTCTGACTGGGGATGTATGCCTCTTGCAGGCATGGCGAGATCCCATGAATCTTATATTGAAGTAGAGAAAAATGTGGATTAAAAAAAAGGACCCTAACTAGGGAACTACCCGGACAAGGTAGCAGGACCAAAGCAAACAAAACAAAAGCAAACAAACATATCTACATAATATACAAAATAAAAACGTAGATGGAGAAAAACATACTTAGGAGAAGTATGGCTTTAAGAACTATCCATGTACTGATAGTTCAAAAATTTCACCTGTTAAGATTTGAAGGAAATATGAATCTTCCCCATGAGTGTCGACTATCAAATAAGGGCCAGTCCATAAAGCTTCAAATTTCCCATACTTTCCCTTATCCTGATCCCTTGCATTCAAGGATAAAACCATATTCTTTACTTTAAACTTTCTAGGAGAAGATCTTTTGTCATATAGATGCTTAAGCTACAATTGCATCTTCATGCTTTTAGCTTCAGCTTCCCTCCTAGTCTCATCTAACTACACTAGATTATTTATTCTATGTTGCATATCATCATAGATTTCTTCATCATATTCCTGCACAAACTTATACATTTTGAGTGGGTTATTTTGTCATAATCTAGCCTCTAAACCATATACTAATCCAAATGGTGAATGGCTAGTATCCTTTTTAACTGTCACTCTACCTACCCAGAGTGCCAATTTCAACTTTGAATCCCAAGCCTTTTTTTCCTTTTCCATAACTCTCTTGATTATCTTTATCAAGCTCTTATTACTAGACTCAACTTGACCATTTCCCTAAGGATGGTAAGGTGAAGAGTATGAGACTTGTATGCCATTTCCTTCACAAAAATCATTGAATTCATCTAATCTAAAGCACATAGAATTATCTGAGATGATCCTCTCAGGGACTCCAAATCTGATGAGAATATTACTTAATAGGAAATCAACTACCACCTTGCTTGTTGACTTTCTTATGGGTATTTCTTCTACCCATTTTGTAAAATAGTGGCAACAAGAATCCATGAATGACCTCCACTAGATGTTTTCGGTATTTCGTCGATGAAATCAATTCCCCATTGTTGGAAAAGGGCTTCAACTGTCATAGGCCTCAGTGGTAAATTCCGTTAAAACTTCAACTTTCCTAAGAACCGTTGACAAGCTCACAAGTTTTAACAAATTTCTAAGCATCCTTAAAAATTGTGGACCAATAGAATCTAGTCCTCAAAATCTTGTGTGCAGTGGTTTTTTCCATGTAATGACCACCACATACCCCATTGTGTATTTCTTGTAGAAGTTTCAATGCTTTCTTTCCATCTACACACTTGAGAAGTACACCATTTAGGCTCCTCCACCATAACTCATTGTCAATAATCAGTAGGAAATTGCAAGGTTTGTAGATACTGGATAATTCTTCTATACCATCCACATGTTTGCATATCACAGAGAGGTACAACATCAATTACTTTAGTATGATTAACTTGATTAGCTTCCAAATTTTCCTCTGCCATTAACTTGGCTAGGCCTTGTCCTCTCACCAATTTGGTAATTTGGACATCAATGTTGAATTCCTGGATCCTATTGATCCATCTACACCTTCTGTGTTATGAAATAACTTGCACAATAGAAGAATATGATATGAAATATGCTGCAAATACTTGATAATAACTGAGAATAACAAGCCACTTTGAGGGGGAAAACCTCCAAATATCTCTAATGAGCAAACAATTCACACTTGATGAAATAAGACACAACCTCCTATATATACCTATTTATGCCAAGGATATCACCTAGGCCGACTTAAAAACACCTATATAAGACTTAGGCTGACCTAAACAACTAAATAACAATATACTAATGATAATATGACTTAATAGAGAGTTAAGATAGCCACAAGTCGACTATTCATAACCTGATGTACACAATAATATTAATGGCGTAGCATGCCCCCCTTCTTCAAAGAAGCATTGTCCTCAATGCTAATCAAGTTCAGAAACTTTTGAATGAACACCTCGTCTTCCCATGTGGCATCTTCAACTGGTAACTTCTTCCATTGGATGAGATACTCAATGATAGTTCTATTCCTCAGCTTCTTTGTGCATGTTTGACGAATGCACTCTGGTTCCAAAATGATTCTTCCTTCTTCATCCAGCTCAAGAAGTGTTGTTTGAGTGGGAATATTATGCCCAATTACCTTCTTCAAACATGAAACATGAAAAAATGGATGTATCTTTGTTTTTGGTGGCAACTCAAGCTTGTAGGCAACACTACCGATCTTCTGCATGATTTGGTATGGACCATAATACTTTGGAGACAACTTATTATTCTTTCTTTGCTGCTTTAGTGAGATTTTCTTATAAGGCTACAATTGCAAGAAGACCCAATCCCCAACTTCAAAACTTCTTTCACTACGATGTTGGTCTGAAAAATGATGTTGGTTTGCCTATTGTTTCATTCAATTTTGTGCCATGGCTAAATTCTCCTTGAGTCTTGAAAGTACTTGTTGTTGATGAAGCAAGTGGTCTTCTACTGCCTGAACTCTTGGGGACACCTTAATTGATGATGTGATGGAAGGAGGATGATATCCATAAAGTGCCAAAAACGGAGACATTTTTCATGAGCTATGAAAAGAAGTGTTATACCACCATTCCACAAGTGGTAGCCAATCTACCCACTGAGACTGTTTCTCTAAAGTGAAACAATGTAGATATCCTTCCAAACACTTATTAACAACCTTTTTTTGCCCATTTGATTGAGGGTGGTATGATGAGCTAAGAGCCAATTGAGTACCCAAACATGAGAATAAATCTTTCCAAAAGTGACTAGTGAAGATATGATCACAATCACTAACAATAACTTTAGGTGTACCATGTAGCTTTTGGATATTCTCCAAAAAAGCTTTAGCCACTACACTTGCTATAAAAGGATGTGCTAATGCAATGAAATGTGCATATTTAGTGAGCCGATCAACTACCACCATGATGACATTATGACATTTAGATTTGGGAAGCCCTGTGATGAAGTCCATGGATACCTCTTCCCAACACTGGCTAGGAATAGATAAGGGTTGCAAGAGACTAGGTGTCTTAATTGTCTCCCCTTTATGCCTTTGACACACCAAACATTCAGCCACAAATTTTTGAACATCACCCTTTAGCCCCTCCCAAAAGAAATCTTGCTTGACTCGATGATATGTCTTCAAAAATCTTGAATGACCACCCACTGGAGACTCATGTAACTCTGTGAGAATCTTGATTTTAAGCTTGGAATTCTTGCAAAGATACAAATGCTCTTTATACCAAAGAGTATCTCCCTTCCAACAAAAATTATTTGAACTACTAGGATCACTTTTTAATTGCTCGATGAGATTACTTGTCCCAACATCATTTTGCCACTCTTCTTTGGCTTCCTCCACCCAATTTGCTTGTAATATTGAAAGGGCACACAATAAGGCTTCATCTTTCTCATCCTTCCTTGACAGTGCATCTGCAACAATATTTTCTTTCACTTTCTTATATACAATCTCAAAGTCATATCCTAACATCTTAGTGACCCATTTTTGTTGCTCTTCAGAAGATAGTCATTGTTCCAAAAAATATTTTAGGCTATCATGATCTGTCTTAACCTTGAAATGTCTACCCAATAGATGAGGCTGCCATTGTTTCACTGCATGGAGTATTGCTAGCATTTCCTTCTCATAAATAGGTTTAAGTTGATTCTTACCTTTTAATTGACGACTCTGAAAAGAAATTGGTCGACCTTCTTGCATGAGCACTGCTCCTATCCCATTTCTAGAAGCATCACATTCCACAATGAATTCCTTGGTGAAGTCGGGAGTGGAAAGTACTAGAGTTGTACACATAGCCTCCTTCAATCTCTCAAATGTTGTATTGGAAGACTCGTTCCAATGAAAAGAATCCTTCTTCAATAGAGTGGTGAGAGGTGCTGCTATACTACCATAATTCTTCACAAAATAGTACCCTGTCAATCCCAAGAATCCTCTCAGTTTCTTAATGGTTTTTGGAATAGGTCATTCCATGATAGCCTTAATTTTGTTAGGGTCCACTTTTACTCCTTCATGTGAAACTATGTGTCCCAAATAATCCACCTCTATAAGACCAAAAGCACACTTTGATGGCTTAGCATAGAGTTTATGATCTTCAAGTATTTGTAATGCTTGGTCCACATGTTGCAAATGTTCTTCCCAAGTCTTGCTATAAATTAATATATCATCAAAGAATACTAACACAAACTTTCTCAAGAACTTCTTAAAATGGAATTCATCAAACTTTGGAATGTAGATGGTGCATTGGTAAGACCAAATGGCATCACCAAAAATTCATAATGACCCTCATGAGTCTGAAATGTTGTCTTACAAATATCTTCCTCCTTAATCCAAATTTGGTGATAACCAGATCTAAGATCTAACTTGGTAAAAACATAGCTCCATTTAATTCATCTAGCAAATCATCAATGAATGGAATTGGAAACTTATCTTTAATGGTGTACATGTTGAGCACTCTATAATTTGGACACATGCACCAAGTATCATCCACCACAGGCGAGGAGTAAGCACTTTGGCTATGCCTGATGATTCCTGCCTCTAGCATCTCTTCAACAATCTTTTTATCTCACTCTTTGTATGTGTGGATACCTGTAAGGCCGATGTTCGGTGGTTGGATCCTTGGGACTAACTGTATGGCATGATCATGATCCCTCTTAGGAGGAAGTCCTTTAGGCATATCTCCAAGAACAACTGAGTGACGATCAATTATAGCTTGCAAATCTGGATGAGTAGGAGTATTAGATTGAGAGACTTTGAACATAGTTGGGCCACAACCATCCACTCCTTTCTTAAGAAACTTTTGCATTTGATGAGAGCTTACCATTTGTGGAGATTTTTCCTTCAACCCCTTAGCTCTACTAGCCTTCCTTCGATTGAAATCTCATGAATAGTTCTTGGAAGTTCATCTCAATTGTTCCTAATGTAGTAAGCCATTGTACTCCCAAAACAATATCTGCTGCACCCATGGATATCGCATACATTGGGGTATCAAGTTGATAATCTCCATGGATAATTTAATGCTATGACACTTCCCTAAACAACTAACTGTACCACCATCTGCAATCAAAACTTGAAACTCTGGAGCTGGATATATGAAACAATTTAGATGAGTAGCTAACTTTTTGTTGATGAAATTATGAGTACTACCTGAGTCGATCAACACTGTTACCTTCTGCTTCTTTAGGAACCCCACCACCTTGAGAGTTTGTGGAGTGCTGAAAACTGAGAGTGCATGACAAGAAATGATTGGTTGAGAATCATGTGATTCCTCATTTAACTCCCTTTCATCTTCTAGTATGGGTTCCTCCTCTTCTTCCTCATTGGGACCTTCAATATAAAACAATTTCTTTTCACTACATTTATGTCCTCGACTGTATTTGCTATCACAATTGAAACAAAAGCATTTTCTCTTTTCCCTCAATTTGTTGTGGAGTCAACTTAGTAGGTTGTGTTGAATATCCTTTCTCTCTTGTCACATTAGCCCCTTTCTTCTTAGGAATCAAATACTTCTCCTCTACCCTGCGTGCTAAGATAAAAGACTCATTTATGAAACTAGGGCTAAACATGCGTACCTCATGTTGAATGTGATCCTTGAGACCACCCAAGAATAAGTCATTCAATTTTTCCTCTGTAATTGTATCCACCCTTAAGGATAGATTTTGGAATTGCTGAATATAATCCTTAACTGATCCTATTTGGTGAAGTTTAGCTAGCTAGCTAAAGAAGTTGTCTATGACACTATTGCTATATTGTGCTTGGAGTTCCTCTGTAAAAATTGACCATGAGATGGTGAGCCCCTTTTTACCTCAATTATTGCAAAGCCAACGATACCAAATGAATTGATCTGATTCTAGATATAAGGAAGCCATTGTGACCTTTTGTCCATTTGGGATTTGGTGTACTTCAAAAAAATTCTCCATTTGGTTTATCCATGTTAGAGGATCCTTACCATCGAACTTACGCATATCCACCTTTAGAAATAAATTCCTAGATCTCATAGGAGTACTAAAGCTTGTGTCAATAGTAGCCAACCTAGAATTTTCACCTTGGCCGCTTGAGAACTCCTTTCTTGATTCAGCCATGTAGGTGCTTAACATGTTTCGTATGTCTGATATATCTCCTCTTAGGTCACACATATCCATCTTAATTGAGGAAATTTCTTCCTTGACCTTATTGATTTCCTCATTATGAGTAATATCCTTGATTGTTTCACCATCCTTATCAGGAGTCTTCCCCGGAGTGACATTCTTTTTACCCCTTGTTGCAGGCCCTGACATGATGGAAACCACTAATGTTGAAATAAATCACACAAATGAAACTTCAATTATCTCAAATTTTTACTATAATCTCCTCTATTATGTCTTCAAAAACCCAATAAAAATCAGACTCCAATTCAACAAGATGTGTGAGATATGTAGATTCCAAAAAAATAGTGTAGAAACACTAATTTTGCAATAATTCGCTTAATTTTGTTCCAATTCTTCTAAAATATGGACTGTAGCTTATTCAATATGTTCTTCAAAAATCCTTTAAAAATTAAAAAAAAAATTCACCAAAATCTGAAAGATATGCTCTTCCCAAAATCGCCTCTAAAATTGAGAAAAACCTTGCCTCTATGGTGCCAAGATCATGCTCTGATACGACTTGTTATGAAATAACTTGCACAATAGAAGAATATGATATGAAATATGCTACAAATACTTGATAATAACTGAGAATAACAAGCCACTTTGAGGGGGAAAACCTCCAAATATCTCTAATGAGAACACACTTCACACTTGCTGATGAAATAAGACTCACAACCTCCTATATATACCTATTTATACCAAGGATATCACCTATATAAGACTTAGGCCAACCTAAAAATCTAAATAACAATATACTAATGATAATATGACTTAATAGAGAGTTAAGATAGCCACAAGCCGACTATTCATAACCCGATGTACAATAATATTAAGGGAGTAGCATTCTGCCTATTGTCTCTTTTTGAGTAAAAATGTACTTGAAAATAGCACTCGGTAACAAAAGCTACAACTATAGCCCCTTGTAGGTAAGTTCTAAAATTCTTCACATATTTTACCAAAGCATATGCATGTTTCTCAGTAGTGTCATATTTCAATTTTGTAGCTTGTAAATATTTACTAAAAAATGCAATAGGTTGTTCAAACCCTTCTTCATTTTTTGTATTAAGACAACTACAATGGTATGAAATGAGGTAAAAGAGAAAATGTGCATTGGTTTAGAAAAATCAAGAGATTTCAAAATTCGAGCTTCTTTAATATGTTGCTTTATTTTCTTGAAAGCCTGACTATGTTCTTGACTCCAAAGCACCTTTTCACCCTTCTTCAACATTTTGGAAATAGATCTTGTGATTTCAGCAAAGTTGGTTACAAATCTTCTCGAAAAATTTATCTGTCCAAAAAATGATTGAATGCCCTTGACATTTTTGGGCTGAGGGATCTTATCAATAGCTACTACTCTTTTAGGGTCTATTCTTAATCCTTTGGACACAATGTGCCCTAACAACTTTCCCTTGGTGACCCCAAAGGAACATTTCTTTGGATTAAGAGATAGTCCATATTCTAGTGACCTGACAAATGCTTTCTCCAAATGCATGCAATGATCTTCTTTCTTAGAATAAGTAGTTAGGTCATCTTGATATAGAACCATAAATAAATCAATAAAATATGAGAAAGCTACATCCATAGCTCTCTGAAAAGTGGCACCTACATTTGTTAAGCTAAAACGCATCTTGACATAAATGTAGGTACCCCAAGGAGTAGTAAATGTAGTCTTGTATTACTAAGACACCTTTACTTTTACTTGATTATATCTTGAAAAACCATCCATCATTGACAGTAACTCACAACTAGTTACCTTCTGTAACATAGCTTCCATGTTTGGTAATGGATAATTGTCCTTTAATGATGATACATTTAGATTTCTGAAATCAACACATAATCTTATATCACCATTCTTTTTTCTTACTAGCACTAGATTAGATACCCATGAAGAGTGTCTAATGGGTTTTATAATACCAACGTTCCTCAACTTTACCAACTCCTCTTGCATCTTGGGAGCTAAAGTGGGATTAATTGGTCTCTACTTTTGCTTGAAAGGCTTTGTATCTTCCTTTAAAGGAATCTCATATTGAAAAAATTCCTCTTTGTAAGCCTTCAAGTCATCATATGACCAAGCAAAAACATGTCTATATTTTTTTAGTAAGGAAATTAACATTTCCTTCACCTTTGGCTTCATCTTCTTTTGATGCAGGAGCATCCAGTGGTGTAAGGGCAATCTTGCATCACCCAAAAAAAGAGTTTCATTTCATGTTGGTAGTTTCTCTTTTTTTTTTACATTTCTGGATACCCTTTTCGTCATAATGTAACTCCCAACTTACGGTTTTTCCTTTCTATTCATAGGTTGGAAGATATTGCAGTTTTAATCTCTAAGAATTACACCTGAAAACCTTCCAAGTCAGATTTGAGGCACTAAACGGTCCTAAAATGGCCCCAAAACTTTCCAAAATTGGTGTAGCATATTTCAATCATGTTCTTGACTCTGAGACCTTTCCAACGGTTCAAATGGTTTAAAAAATAGAGTCCCAGATCAAAAGTTATGGCTCCCGGAAGTTGGCGCACTTTCTAGAAGATACTAATTTTCGAATGTACTTTGAAATTTGAATTTCAAGTTGCAACTTTTGGCGCTAGACTGCCAAAAAAACTCAAATTTTAATGTTGTTTTGGCTCCAAATAAATAAGGAGCTCTATTTATGGGTGGGTTTCTAATTTTTGTGTAGCTTTTGGGGGACAAGTTTGCACACTACGAAAGGGTTATTTTGTAATTTTCTGTAACTTGCATATGTTGTAGAAGTTGAGGATTTGAGATCCTCTACATGTGAGAAGCTCCATTTTTTGAATAATAAAATTATTCTCTTATTTTGTGAGTTATTTTTTGTGTCTTGAGTTGCACCCTCATCAGGTGGTATCAGAGTTGGTTTTCTTGAGCATGTGGTCAAATCGCCGATCATGAGGAAGTTCACACCAGGACTATGGTTGTGGGTTTGAGATATTCAAGATGCCTCCAAGAGTGGTACCTGGTAGGCATGGTGGCAGAGGTGGCAGAAATGCTAGTGGAAGAGATCCACTGGTGGTTGAGGGTTTCAGAGCCCTTTAGAGACAAATTGGTGCATTGCAGGAGCAGTCGAGAAGAGGGTTAAACCCGAGGAGAGAAGAAAGTGAGGATGAAGAAGAGGAGGAAGATTCAAATGTAGAAGAGGAAGAAGAAGAAATTGATCAAGAACAAATGTAGCTGATAAGGGCCATTTTGAAGATTGGGAAAGAACTAGAGCAGAAGTCCCTAGTTATTTCGGAAGTCTAAACCCAAAATAGTTGATCAAATGGATTAATGAGCTAGAATAATATTTTGAGTATGAGGAAATAGAGGACCCAGAACAGGCTAAGTTTGTGAAAACAAAGCTGAAGGGCCATGCCAGTATTTGGTGGAAAGAGGTCCAATTGGAGTGGAATCAAAAAGGAAAAGGAAAGATCGTTAGATGGGATCGCATGGTGGAGAAACTAAATAAGCAGTTCATACTAGTGGACTACGAGTTAGATCTATTGAATAAATTGCAAGGGTTGAAGCAAGGAAGAAAATCTATGAAAGAATACACAAAATATTTTCACAAGATCATCATCAAAATAGGCCATGTAGAGGCCAACAAGTAGAAGGTAGCTTGTTATCTTAATGGGTTGCGACTAAGAATTCAAGAGGAACTGAGCCTAGTCAAAATGACCACCATTGATGATGCGTACTGGTTTGCTTTGAAACTAGAAGAGAAGCTAAACAAAAGATTTGATGGCAAGCAAAAAGGATGAGGAGGTCAAAGTTGAAGGGGCAGTGGAAGACCTTTAGGAATCTAAAATGATGACAAGAAGAAAAATAAAGATGTGGGTACTAGCCTAAGCTAGAAAAATGATAACCTCTACTGCCCTCATGATCTAAACAGTGGTGATCAAAGAGGTAGAGGACGAGGGAGATTTAGACAAGGATTCAAAAGAGGTGGTTTTAGAGGAATGTGTTTCCAGTGTGGTGAAGAAGGGCATCGAGCCTATGAATGTCTGCAACACCAAGGAAAGGAAGACAAAAGGCTAGAAGGTCATGGAAGGGTTGCACATGCAGATGAGGAGGCCCAATTTGAACATTCAGATGATGCTGAAAGGGGAGAATCCCTAGTGATTAGAAGAGCCCTAGTGACTAAAGAGGAGGCAAAACAAATGAAGAATCTATTCTTCACAAGGTGCAAGTGTGAAGGAAAATGTTGTGATGTCATTATTGACAGTGGGAGTACCAATAATATGGTGTTAGAGGAGATGGTTACAAAGTTGAGGCTGAAGAGGGAGAGGCATCCACACCCATATCGAATTTCTTGGTTCTATAAAGACTACAAATTTTTGGTCAATGAGCAGTGCCTGGTGAAGTTCATGATCAGAAGCTATCATGATGAGGTACTTTGTGATATCATCCCCATGGATGCATGTCACATGTTGTTGGGTAGTTGTGGCAATTCGACATGCAAACTATACATGATGGCCATGCAAACACTTATTCCTTGATAAAGGATGGGGTTAACCATAAGTTGAAACCCCTGAACGAGACTGAAGAAAAGGTATGTAGTAGTGCTAGAATCTGTTATGTTGATGGAAGGAAATTTTTAGAAGGTATGAAGCATGAGCATGTGTGTTATGCATTGATTCCTAGAGTGGGTAAGGAGGATAGTGAGAAGGTTCCAGTAGAAGTTTCTAGGTTGTTGGATGAGTTTCATGATATTGTTTCAGATAATGTACCTGAGGGTTTACCACTAGTGAGGAAGATCAGTCATCAGATTAACTTGATCCCTAGAGCTAGTTTTCCAAATAAGGCAACCTATAGAATGACTCTTGCAGAGAATGAGGAGTTGAACAGACAAGTTTAGGAATTGTTGAGGAAGAGTTTGATTCGAGAGAGTTTGAGCCCATGTGCAGTACTTGTAGTAGTAGCACCAAAGAAGAATGGGGAGTGGAGGATGTGTATAGACTTTGGTGCCATAAACAAGATAACAATCAAGTATAGTTTCCCCCTTCCAAGGATGGATGACTTGATAAACTATTTGAGTGGAGATTAGTACTTCACAAAGATTGATCTGAAGAGTGGATATAACTAGATCTGGATTTAAGAAGGAGATGAATGGAAGACTATCTTCAAGACCAAAGAGGGCCTATGCGAGTGGTTAGTCATGCCTTTTGGGCTAACCAATGCATCAAGCACATTCATGCGGGTCATGAACGACGTACTAAAAGAGTTTCTGAGAAGTTTTGTTATTGTGTATTTAGATGATATTTTGATTTTTAATAGAACTTTGGATGATAATTTGATGCATATTCAAAGACCCTTTGAGAAGTTAAGAGAGGAGAAATTTTTGATTAATCTGAAAAAGTGTTTTTTTGTGAAGAAGGAGCTAGTGTACTTGGGGTTTGTTGTCTCAGCAGAAGGTTTCAAGATGGACCCTGAGAAGGTGAAGGCTATTCTGGAATGGTCTACCCCAAGAACTACTACTCAAGTGAGATATTTCTATGGTTTGGCTAGTTTTTACAGAAAGTTCATTAGAAAATTCAGTAGTATTTGTGCACCCCTGACTGAAACAATGAGAGGGGATAGAAAAGAGTTCAAGTGGATCACTGGAGTAGTGAAAAGTTTTAAATTGTTGAAGCAGAAGGTGACAAAGTGACCTATTCTAGCCCTCTTGTAATTCAACAGGGTGTTTTAGGTGGATTGCAATGCCAGTGGTTGTGCCATTTGAGCAGTGTTGAACCAAGAAGGTAAGCCAATTGCCTATTTTAGTGAAAAGTCAAATGATGCCAAGAGAAATTATTTTGTCTATGATCAATAATTTTATGCAATAGTTCAAGCATTAAAGAAATGGAGGCATTATTTGTTGTTGAAGGATTTTTTTTTGTATATTGATCATCAAGCATTACAATATCTAAATAGTCAGGAAAAATTAAATCAGAGGCATACAAAATGGGTAGAATTTTTGTAGAGCTATGCCTTTGTTCTAAAGCATAGGAGTGGGAGGTTGAATAGGGTTGAAGATTCCTTAAGTATGAGGTAGACATTGATGAGAAAGATGTAGATTGAAGTGGTTGGGTTCAATGAACTCAAAACATTGTATCCAAAATATCTTGATTTTGTAGAGGCTTGGAAAGCTTGCATGAAGCATGTT
Organism: Sequoia sempervirens; assembly: GCA_007258455.2. Taxonomy (NCBI): domain Eukaryota; kingdom Viridiplantae; phylum Streptophyta; class Pinopsida; order Cupressales; family Cupressaceae; genus Sequoia; species Sequoia sempervirens. The sequence goes on along the minus strand of VDFB02256132.1, from coordinate 168,328,083 downwards.
ACAGTGGATAGAACAAGGTGGCTAGATTTCATAATCCAAGATGGCATGTTGTTTAAGGGAAGTCAATTGTGTATCCTGAGGAGTTCCATGAGGGAGAACCTAGTAAAGGAGAAGCACAGTGGAGGAATAGCAAGACATTTTGGTCGGGATAAGACCATAGCCATTATCAGTGAACATTACTATTGGCCTTAGTTGTCACAAGATGTGAAGAATTTAGTATAGAGTTGCAGGGTATGTCGGATGGCTAAGGGAGTGAGCCAGAATACAAGGTTGTATCAACACTTACCTGTACCTGAGAGGATATGGGAGGATATAAGTATGGACTTTGTTCTTGGTTTGCCAGGGACACAAAGAGGGAATGATTCAGTCTTTGTGGTGGTTGAAAAGTTTTCAAAGATGGCACATTTCATTCCATGTCAAAAGACCCATGATGTAGTCCACATTTCTGACTTGTTCTTTAGAGAGGTGGTGAGACTACATGGTTTGCCAAAGATTATTGTCTCAGATCGTGACACCAAATTTGTGGGATACTTTTGGAGGACCTTGTGGAAGAAATTGAAAATAGAGTTGAAGTTCAGTTCTACACACCATCCACAGAAAGATGTGTAGAAAAAGGTTGTGAACAGGAGTCTGGGTAACCTACTGAGATGCTTGGTAGGAGATAAACCCAAGGGATGGGACTTGATCTTACCACAGTAAAAATTTTCTTACAACAATTCTATCAACAAAAGCATTGGTAGATCACCGTTCCAAATTGTGTATGGAGGCAACCCCATAACAACTCCAGAATTGAGGAAGATGGAACAAGAGAAGAAGATAAGTGTCGAAGCCAAATATTTTTCAGAACACATCAAGGATATACATGAGAAGGTAAGAGAACATATTAACAAGATTAATATGTAGTATAAGGCCAAGGAAGATCATAAAAGGAGGAGTAAAGAGTTCTAGATTGGTGAAGAAGTAATGGTCCACTTGAGGAAAGAAAGGTTTCCAATGGGAACCTATAACTGATTGAAGATGAAAAAATTTGGTCCCAACAAGATTTTGAAGATACATGATTCAGGGAATGCATATGAGGTAGAGTTGCTAGATGGAGTCAACATTTCCCCTCTGTTCAACATTTTAGATTTGATAGATTATCATGAAGGTGGTTTGGAGGAAGCACCAACATTAAGGTAGTATGACATTCCAGCACCTACTTCAGAGAAGGAGGAGATTGAAGCAATCCTGGATAGCCATGTGGGAAAGAGTACCAGAAATAGGCAATATGAAGAATAGATGGTGAAATGGAGAGGAAGACCTATGGAAGATTCATCCTGGCTACCTAAGGCATAGGTTGACCATTTGGGTTTTCCTCAACCATCTGAGATGTGATGGGGTCACTTCTCAAATTACCTTGGGTGTCTAATGCATGAGCATCTAGTGGTGTAAGGGCAATCCTACATCACCCAAAAAAGGAGTTTCATTTCATGTTGGTCATTTCTTAGATTTTTTTACATTTCTATATACCCTTTTTGTCATAATGTAATTCCCAACTTATGGTTTTACTTTCCTATTCCTAGGTTGGAAGATATTGCAGTTTTAGTCTCCAAGAATTGCACCTAAAAACCTTCCAAGTTGGATTTGAGGCACTAAACGGTCTTGAAATGGCCACGAAACTTTCCAAAATTGATGTAGCAAATTATGATCATGTTCTTGACTCCGAGACCTTTCCAACAATTCAAACGGTTCAAAAAATGGAGTCCCAGATCAAAATTTATGGCTCCCGGAAGTTGGTGCACTTTCTAGAATATACTAATTTTTGAATGTACTTTGAAATTTGAATTTATAGTTGCAACTTTCGGCACCAGACCACCAAAAAAACTCAAATTTTAATGTTGTTTTGGCTCCAAACTAATAAGGAGCTCTATTTATGAGTAGGTTTTTTTTTGTAGCTTTTGGGGGACAAGTTTGCACACTGTGAAAGGGTTATTTTGTAATTTTCTGTAACTTGCATATGTTGTAGAAGTTGAGGATTTGGGATCCTCTGCATGTAAGAAGTTCCATTTTCTGAATAATAAAATTATTCTCTTGTTTTGTGGGTTATTTTTTGTGTCTCGGGTTGCACCCTCGTCATCTTTCCTACATAAACTTTCTTTGGGGCATTTATAGTCCCCAGGTTCACTTTCTCTAGGTCTTCTGGGTGAGCAACAATTGTTTTGTCCTTGTTGGTATCTTGAGTCTCAAAGACCCTTTCAAGAGCTACAAGGCCTTTGGGGATTTTTATTTATTTTTAATTAGATGACCTCTTTTCCAAAAACCATGTCTTTTCCATCAACATTTTCAACCAATCCAACAAAATCAATCTCCTGACCTTCATATTTATTAGCACAATTTAGAAACCTGAGGATATCCTCATCATCATTCAAAATTTTCCAATTATATACATTATCAGGGATGGATAGACTAGTCTATATCTCAACCTTAGATATTCCTATGAAAGTTATATCATTAGGCCTTAATGCAATATTAGCAAGTCAGGTACTCTTTTATGTCCTCTTTCAATCCAATAAATTCCAAAAGCATCAAACTGCTCAATGGAATCCCAAACAACATTCCTATATTTCCTCAGTAAGTTATTTTTGCAAGCATACTTAGCTCTCACTTGGGATATCACTAGCTCAGAATCACCAATTACCGTTAACTTTCTTATTCCATACTTTTCAACAAGTCTCAATCCCAATAATAAAGCTTCATATTTTTCTACATTGTTCGTACAGACAAAAGACAATGTAAAAGATAACTTATAGGTATTTCTAGTAGGTTACACTAATAAAATTCCTGCACCAGATCCTTCTTTGGAGCTTGCACCATCAAAGTAGATTTTCCATAGTCCTTCTTTATCAGATACTCTTGAAACTTCATTTTCTATAGGTACATGACATCTCTCAATCTTTCTTGGTACTTCTTCTATCTTGAACTCACCAATATCAGTATCTATGAAAATAATTGTGTCATCTTCAGGAACATGCTCCAACATATGTGGTACCCTAGGTTCTCTCCTTATTTGGACATTCTTTCCATCAATGAGAAATGTGGCATAAGACATGTCACACTGCATACTGCCTCCCATAGATTCACTCCATTTTTGTGATAATAACATTCCATAGTTAGGTGGGATATCCACCACTACCACACTCATTTTAAACTCTTTGTTAGGGTAGGTTTCCAATCTATAGGGAAGTTCATTTAGCACACCTATCACATGGACCTCTCTATCATCCATGGAATAACATTTTCTATGAGTACTATCAACCCTTAACCCTAGTGTATCCATTATTTTAACTGGCATGATATTGTTGGATGCACCAAAGTCAATAATACATTTTTTTATAAAATTTCCCCTAACTACTAGGGTAAGAATAAATGGATCTATCTTGTCAAGATAGGTATTTATAGAATTTCATAAGAAGATATGGGGAATCTCAATAATCACTCCCTCAACTTCTTTACCTTTCTTGTACTTTTCGTTCAGTTTGAGTGGAGCGAGCACCACCAAATCATTATCAGCTATAGCAACATGATTGATAAGGGCCACTACCTTTTGTTTATGTTCCTCTATCCTCATCATTTCAATAAAAGGAATAGATACTTTAACTTGGCTAAGTAACTAAAACATATCAAAAATAGTATATTTGGGAAGTTGAATTGAAGACATGCCTTTTTCATTGCTATTATCTTTTTGTTGATTTTTGGTTGCTTTAGCCTTGTGTTTAGCATCTTTCCTTATGGATTAAGGAGTTTTATTTTATGTCTTTGGATTTTTAGCAGAGGATTTGTGTCCTTGAATAACTTTTGGCTTTTCTTCTCTCTTTTCCAAAATTTTATCTCCCTTACCTTCTTTAACTTTGATGGTTTCTACCTTTTCATCAAGTTCATGCTCTTTGCCATTAGCCTTATGTTCCTTGATGAATAGACCAACATGACTACCTTGTTCAGTTCCAACAGTTCTATTCCTCAAATGATAGGAACTCCTAGCTTGGGTAGCTAAGACTGCAGTATATTTTCTAATCTCATCCTCAGAGGGTCATCTTAATGAAACACCATCTTCAATTGCCTCCAAATTGTCAATCTCATCACCACTATTGGAATACTCATCAGAAAGAACTTGTTGATGATGTGCATTAGCAATTTTCCTTTGACTAACTACATCCACTTCATAAGAACCTTCATCAAAAGAACATTTTTTGCAAGTAACATCAAAAACACCCATAATCATAAGTACATCATCATCCTCTTGATCTTGTTGATCACAGTCTTTGGGTATGTCATCCTCTACTTCCACCATTTTTGCTACCACACATTGCTATGAAGAGTGTGGCATTTGGAAATTCATACACCAAGGAGTATCCTCAGCAAAACTTCCCGAATTCTTCTACAAAGGGTCTAGGGGAACTCTATTTTGGGTATTTCTCTGATTGTTTAAAATAGGATTCCCATTATACCAATTGGTATTGTATGAGTGATCTTGCATTCTAGGGGTCTTTAATTCCTTTGGTAGTTTTTAGGTTGAACCTTCTCTTGCTTTACAATCTTGTCACTGGTAGTTTTCATAAAATTGTCAATCTTGTCCTCAATTGTTCCGCCTTTAGCACTTGAACTCTTGTCTTCCATTTTTGAAATTTTGAAAAGTTTTGGATCATCTCTTCTACCAACTTTACCAGTTGCTCTGCTAATATTTTTCCCACCATTTAAAAGCTTCCCTTAATGATTGGGGATTCTCATCTAGCAAGGAGTAACTCATTTTTGCATCAAAAGCATTGCAATAATTTACCAAACAAACATGATCATTTAATTGTAGATGAGAAGACAACCTTTTCCTAGCCTTCTGGAATCTTGTGTTAAAATCAACAATAGATTCATTGGATCCTTTAACAATATTGTTAAATTGATTCAGCAGAAAGATTGAATCAGTCTTATCACCATATTGTTCTCTAAAAACTCTCTTGAATTCTTCCCAAGAGCCAACACTTTCTGTAGGTAAACTACTATACCATTCTTGTGCATCCTTAGTGAGAGATTGCTTGAAAAAATTCATTATGACATCTTCTGCCTCCACCTCAAAATCATCCATAACATTAGTGAATGCTTTGAAATGGTCTTCACCACTCAAGGAATTATTTCCAGAAAATCTAACAAGAGAAAGCTTGAAATCCTTAGGGAATGGGTTAGGGTAACCAGGTATTCTAGTGAAACACAGTTGCTGGTATCTATCTACTTGGAGTGGTATCCTAGTACGTCGATCCCTATGGTAATCTCTATGCTCATCATCTTTCCCACTGTCAAAATGGCTACTATCTTTACCCTTTCCACTTTCATCATCACCTCCCCCTTTCTTACTTCCCTCATCATCTTCAAAATAAGAACTATCATTCCTATATTCTCCTCCACCACCTCCTCCTTGATCTCCACCACCACCTCCTCTAGGAGTACATCTATCATACTTCTTCTTTTGTGACTCACTATCAGTGTTCCTAGAAGTTGAAGCCTTTGGGATATGGGTGGAAATTTTAAGGAATGTAATCTTCCTATCCATTTTTGCATTATAAGCTATCATTTTAGCTTTCTTCAAATCTTCTCACAGCTTTTCACTTTCCAATTGTAACCTTAATATCTCAAGGTCTACAAGTGCAGGAGATGGGTTTGCATCAACTTTGGCCTTATGTGTGGGGATTTTGGTATATGAAGTATTTGTATTGTCATTGAATTTGAACACAGTTTTCTTAGGCTGGCCAATAGGTCTTTTTCCATGATCTACAAATGACGTTTTCTTAGTATTAACAGGAGGGTCTTAGGCTCTAGTTGTTGAGACAGATGTTGCGTAGGTATCAATAGCTAAAGCTCCATTGAGACTATTGCTTCAGGAATATCATTAGTTATCTCAGAGGTAAACTTAGAAATATTTTCCTTAAAGGTTTTACACCTTGCAGCATCTTCTTTCCTTTTCTCCAAATTTCTCCTTCTAGCATCTCTCTCAAGTTTCTTAGCTTTAATCCTATCTTCCCTCTCTTTCAATTCTTTCATTTTATTTTCTTCTTGTTCCTGAAGCTTGAACTCTTCTTCTTCTATAGCTTTCAAGTCATTGTCTATGTCTTCCTCATTTTCTAGAATATCCCCATGCTCACTCGAGGCAAGCGTAAAGTAGGGATGATCAATAGGGTCTATCTCAAGAGAAAAGTGGACTGGCTTAGGCTCATCAAGAGATTTACCTCATGGCTTGAAATTATTACCATTAAAAATAGAGCCAAGTCCGGGAGTCAAAGGCTCAGAGAATTTCTTATTATTCTCCCAAAACTCCCACTTGTCTTCCTCTCTTGAAATTTTTTTCAAGTAGTGTCAAATACTTGTTCAACAGGAAAAATTCCCTGGTCTATGTTAGACTCTTGAACTTCATGTCCCTCTTCATGAACACTAGTACTACTTATATCAATATTGAAACTAGGAGATACATCAGGATGGGAATCAACAAACTTACTTGATTCAGAGTGCTTCTTGACCCATTCAGGTTGCTTTTCCTCTGTAGGTTCAAAGTTTTCCTTCTGCTCAAGGTGCTTCTTCACATAAGTTTTTGTCTTCCTCATAATGTTGAATACTACAAAATCCTTCTTATTTTGAGAACTAATATTTACACTAGTACTAGAGAAGTTAGAGTCATCACCTAGAATACTAGGAAACAAAAAGTGATTGCACTTTGATTTTGTCTTTGTTACTTCAGAAAAGACTTTAAACATTACTTGGTAGAAGGTGCCAGAATGAAATAACACCCGACGCATAAGAATTAGTATGATGGGACCAATGCAATAGATTTAAAACCAATTATTCTTTAAACAGTAAAGAATATCTCAACTACCAACTAACTCTGACTATACCAGATCTTGAACTTAGAGACTTTCAACTTAATTGTCCCTAGCAGAGTTTTCAATCTATTGGTTATTTTTTAAGAACCAAACTAATCTCTAGAAATACCTATGGACATTTCCATTTCCAATTATTATTACTTTCAAAGGGATTGGCCAATGAATTAATAGAGGTTGCAAGACTTCTATTCCTACTCTTTGGGCTCGATGAAACCTGAGAGGGTGATCCCAAAATGTATACTTAAACACTTAGCTCAATCACAATCAAATACATTATAAATAAATGATATCTCTCATAAACTAATCAATAATATGCATCAAATAAGTTGGCAGCTTATTTATCAATGTTACACATATTGAGCTTAAGAAAATACAAAACAATAACTAGAGTATCTCTTTGAGAATTTTATGATTTAAAGATTGAGTAGCAAATGAATCAACACTAAAAGTGAAACAAAAATACTCTGCATGAACCAGTGTCTTTATCCCAAGCACATAGTCAATACCATTCAATGTGATCTAATAACAATTCAAATGATAGCACCTATAACTTCAAGAAACATTGTGTTACAACATTTCTCCATGACATTCATGATTATTACTACTTAAAAATATCCTAGCACCTAGTTCTTATAAGTCATTAATCTCACACAAGCAATTACATTAATTCATTGAATCAACAAGAAAGAATGAAACTAAACATCCATCAGGAAAGTAATGGAGACAAATGAAATAAATCCTTGATTACTTTCACTCATAACTCATAATATGCATACAAGGAGAGACTATAGCCATGCAACTAATATTAATCTATATTATAAATGCTATATCATTATCAAATTTACATGCACAAGTATGGACTCCAAAATAAACTTAAAACAAAGGCTCTAAAACTTGCTTCGTATTATCTTGACAACTTCATAGTATTAACTCAAGAATTTTCTAACTCTCCTACTTCTAGCCCTGAATTCCTTCTTATAGAGATGAAGGAGCAAACAAGCTTTCGACCATATAGCACACATGTCATGATTTCATTGGATTGCTTGTAACAATATTCCATTTTTTAGTTATACTTGAGTCTTCAAGTGGGGTAAATAAACATGACGAAAAATTGCCCTCAACTCTTTGTAGAAAGCAAGTCCCACCTCAAAAATAACATCATTAGTTTGTTACAACATTATCAAACTATTCCTCTTATGCTCAAAATATGCCGACCATGGGAAAAATCAAAACAACAAAACTTACGAAGCAAGACAAGGAAAGCATACAAGAACTCAAAATTCATCAATCCTATTAGCACTACATGCTATTCATTTCAATTTGAGGAGAGAATAATATTTTACCATGTATACCAAAAGCCTAATATGTACTATATTTTGGCTATGTATTATTCTTCTCTTGTCCATGTTATTCTTCTCATTCACTAATCCCTACATAGATTCATTTTGTGTATTTCTCCAACCAAGTCTTGTATTCTTCCTCAATGGGCTATTTAATATTAAATAAATTATATACCTTAGTGATGTACTAAGAATACGTGGCATCAATTAAAATCTTGGATTCTTTAACAAATATGTCCATCTTTGATTCAATTTCCACTATTGTGTCAATATGTGGATTGAGCAAAATATAATCAGTGACACTCAAGGCCATCATAGCTACTCTAATAATTCCACCTAAATCTTTCTTCTAGGTGTCAAATGGATGCAATTCACCTTTTTGATCCAATATTTGAGGCATACCACATTCCTGTATCTCCTTAAATATCTTCAAATTACTCTGGAGATGTATACCTAACTTTCCACATGTAAAGTTGTTATCTCATTTATTGATTCAATAGTTTGCAAGATGTCAAGAATATTGGTAGTTGACTTGGGGTCTTCATTCATCTTTTTCATCATTTCTTTCAAAGCATTTACCCTAGCAATCCAATTATTCCATTCATTTTTAAAGGCCTCATGTACTTGTAGATACTTTGTATTTGACTCATGAATATTCTTATATGTAGCCCAAACATCATTAGCCCTATGGACCAACCTGGTCACCTTATATTTAAACACATCCTCAAAGATTTAATTTTCCACCTTGACAGTTTCAAGCTTGGCCTGCCTGACATTTTCCTTTTCAACAATCAATTTACCATTGAAATCATCAATTCTTAAGGCCAAGGTCTCCCTATTTTGTATGGAAATATCAAATGAAGAAGAAGAAGGATGAGTCATTGTCTTTTGAGTATCCTAAATAGTGGCTCTCATTTTATTTAGCTCATTCAAGGCCTTATTATACTCTTTGACCAAAGATTCATATTTATTTTGAGAAATATGTGCAGTATCCACACTAAGCATTGCAGCATGTGCAGTTAATTCAACTATTTGGATAGGAGTAATGTCTGTAGCTATTTTTTACCACTAGTGAACCAATAACTTCTTCAATGGGCCTAGAAACCTCACGTTTACTAGTATTAGGTTCCATAGAAAAAATTGCAAGTGTATGCAATTTTGGACTATATCCAAAACCAAATAATTTATCCTCAAATTGATCTTCAGATATCAAAGCTTGACAATCTCTTATAATTGCATCATAAACTATGGAAATAGTGATTGTACATCCTAGTCACAACATGATTCTAGTATCTTTAACAATATTTCAAGCTTCAGTGGGAGTAATAGCTACAATTTCAACCCTGATTTTCTCTTCCTCTACATTTTTAGCTTCCTCCTGATGAGAAGGTTCAACATTAGCTCGAGTTGATTCAAGTCTCTCCTTTATCTCTTTACTTCACTATTGAATCATAACCTTCTGAAATTCCTTGGTCTGCACAAATTTATCATTAGCCAAAAACTCATCACACTCCCTAATCCTAGGATCGTCATCACTTTCTCTATCATACTTCCACTTGAAAATTTTGTCAGGGGGAGCCTCTGAACTATGAGTTTTTTCTATATGAGGAAGGGTAAATCTTTGCTCCACCTCCTCATTTCCTAGCACATGTTCTGCCACTTTTTCTTTCCTAACTTCTTGAACATCTAGAGGTTGTTCTGGCATATCCATAGCCCATTATTGTTGTTTCTATTCTAGGAGGACTTGTGCTTTGTTAAAAGTGGTGTAGGAGCACCTACACCTCACCCCTTAATTGTGATCATTTGAAAACACATAGTGTAGTCAAGTGGTAAGAATTAGTGTTTTGAGGTCTTATGTTGCTAATAAGGTCTAAACAAGACCAATTGTCATGTTCTTAGTTGAGTTTTTAGGTTTTGTGGACATAAGGTGTAAAATTTCCATCTTGCATTAAGGTTGTCTTGTAAGCCTTTGAGAGAAAATTCTTAGATTTATAGGTGAATATGCAAAGTTGGGGCTTTGACAATGTAATAAGGCTTTTCTAAGCCATTTGAGTGATTTCTAGGGGTTATAAGTTGCAACCATTGCACAAAGTATTCAATATACTTGTAATGGTGATAAATTGTGTAAAGGGGGTAATTAGTCTTCCAATGGTTATTAGAGTTTAAAAATTAGTTGCAAGGCAGTTGTTCAGTGGTTGAAGTAAGAAATTTATAAGAACACCTTGTAAACCCGAAGGAAGGGTTAATGGAGGTTTTGATTTAAGAATATATGCTCTGTTCTGTGCCAAAACTGTGTTTTTCTAGATTTTCTTCTAAGTTTGGTTTTGTACAGACCCGTACAAGTGTGGTATAAATTAAATTCCTTCAAGGTTTTCAAAGTAAATGTATTGAAATTTCATTGTTTCTATTTTGGAAGGCTAACACACCATTTTGTAGAAGGAACCTTAAAGAACACAGTGACTGCCCTGTTTCACAATTAAGGGTTTTAGAGCCTACATTGTAATGAATCTCACCAATCCACCCACTGTTTTTGCACTTTAACTCAGTGGATTGGTGTGTAATATGGTAGAGTAGATGTACAATGCTTTGGAAGGCGAGAAATGTAGTTTAGTTATCAATGAAGTGAAACTAGGGCTGGGTAGTGATGCTTTCCACAATGAAAGTGAGGAACCCAAGGAATGACTTTGAAAATTAAAGAATCTAATGACCTAGAGAGTGTTTATTGTGTTTTTGTAGAGATATTAAAAGATTTTTGAATCAATAATTTGTTATGGCAAGGTTGGGAGTATGGATTTTTAGTGAAACACTTGTTTTGCGCAAGTAAAAGTGAGGGTTTTAAGTAAGATACTAAAAGAAGCCTTTGAGGTCCTAATACCTTGTGAATACTCTATTTTGAAACATAACTTAAGACTATTTTAAGTCATTTTGGGTTGGGAATGAAATCTTATAGGGGTTCCTTTGAAAAAAAGGGCTAATTGGGGCTTCAAAACTGTGAGAAAAGTCATTTTGGAGGAATTTTTCTAAAGGATTCTTGTGCACTCTTTTTATATGTCATGTGTCTCAAAAATGGGTATCTAGATCACCTTGGAGTTAGTTAATTTCTTTGGAAATTTTCTGGGTTAAGGCCTAAAAACTGGGTTCCCAGTACTACTAGAGTTGAAGGGCGCAATTTGGGAATTTGTGTTTTTATTGGTTGTTGAACTTGGAGGATTAGTTGAATTGCTTTATATGGTCATCCTAATCTTGTTAGATACCTTCTGAAAGAAATTTGTCAATTATATTAAGATTGAGTCTCCTGGGGTCTGCATCAAAAAGCCTCCTTTACCTTTATCTTGAACTCCCCAAATTGATAGTCCCTAATCATAGTGAAGGCTCTTTCCAAGGGATTTGCAATTACACTGTATGGGATTATGTAGAAACAATTCCTTTTCATAATCTTTTCCTTAATGTTTTTCATAGCTATCTATTCTCTTTTCCTAGTCATGACAACCTCATCACTTATTAGATTTCTTACTACATCATCTTTATAAAAAAATTCATGATGTATGATGCTTAAGCTCTTTTGTCTTCTTCTTCTTGGCACAAATCCCTCTGGATGAAAAATTCTAATCTCATCAATAGGAATTCTAAGATTATTTACCATAATGCCAAGATTTTCATATCCTTCAGGGGCAGTAAATTTGAAGTAAGCAAGAGCACATTAGGGATGTATCATAGTTCCCTTTTTATCCTTTCTAAACATTTCATAATCCATGACATCAATTGGTCACATGAGCTCCATGAAATCCAATCTGTCTGAAACATACAAAGGTAGAAAATGAGGTGCCACCTTAGCTCCATAGGCCCTGGTCAAATTGTACTTAGAGTGTAGAAACCAATCTTCCCAATTATGTGTGGCCTTAGAACCTAGTTCATCTTTTGGGTGCATAAGACTTCTGATCTCTGGAGAGATTCTGAACCTAGGTGCTACACCCAATGACTCTAAGATACCATATCTTACAACATTAGCAAATAATGTGTAATTGGAATTGGAGAAATCTTGATCCAAAATGTATGTCCACATTTGTACAGGTATAATGTTATTCTCTTTTTCCTTAATCTTTAGATTTAATTTCCTTTTTCCACTCATAATCACGTTCCCCTAAGAGCATATGCATCAATAAAGAGTAATGGGGAAAATAAAAAGGGAGCACCTCCTTTTTTAGATTGAGAAAATCTTCATGCATCTGTTCAACAACAAAATTAGCATAATCAAAGCCAGAGTTTTGATTATGATGTTGTATATCCATCGCCATCACCAGTAAATCAGGAGCTATCCTAACCTAGAAGTCTCAAGCCAGTACTTCATTTAAACAATAATAAGTTTTTTTGAAATAGTCTTGAAACTCCTCACACTCAAAAGGCTCAACATCCTTAGTAGTAAATCTCTCTCTACTCCTTTTGTGTCACACAAGCAGTGATTCTTTGAATTCAAAATTTCCCCTCTTATATTGAGCATATAATTCAACACATCTGAACTTTGTAGTATAATTGGGATTCAACCCAAATACATCTACCATCTTATCCTTTGTTACCTCTAAAATTATATCACCATTTTCCCTTCTGATTGTCGTATTAGTAGGGTTATAGTTCCCTATTAGCTCCATCATTAAATACTGTTCTACAAAAAAATTTAGGACCACCAACTTTCAAAGATTCAATCCCCATAAAAAAACATGCGGGCTTGCTAAAATTTTACATGTCAAAAGCATATCAGAACAATTGCCAACAACTCTAGGGTTGGGGATTTTCACCAATTTCATGAGCATTATCAATCAACATAGTGGTCACAACAACTTGACCTGTGGGAATTTTACCAATTCATGACCCTCCCTCTTTGACACCACTAGAGGCCTCTTGCATAATTTTTTTTGTTTCTTTCATTGCACTTCTAGACCCAGTGAATGTTACAGGAGTACCTGGCAAAGGGTTGGGCACTGCCACTAGCTTAGGCTTAGCTTCAGCTGAAGCATCTTGATTTTTTAAGTCTTTTAATCCTCTTTTGTTTTGGTCACCTTTCAGGTCTAACACTAGATTCACTAGGATCTAGGTCACTCATGTTTGCATTGCAAATGAAACTAGGGTTTACAATTTTTCATGACCAAAAGAAACCCTGTACAATTATAATGGAACAAAACACTACTATTCAATAAGACCCTTCACCTGAAAATTTATGTAGTGTTCAATTACCAAATTGAAATTATGAGTAATTGAACAAATGGACAATTCCCCAATTTCCTATCAATTCTTCAAGAAATTAATCTCAATACTTCAATTGGAAGGAAATATCTGTTCTGCTTACTCGAGTGAAAATCACACGATTCTGGTTATTGATAGCCTTTGAAGCTTGCCTCACAAATTCTTCAAATTTGGGTATCTTTTCAACTAGCCAATGAATTCGAACGCATGATCAACCAGGTATCTACTTTCTGTTACGACCAAGGGAGACAGGTCTGCCACCATTAATACTTGATATTAAGCTCGTGCGAAAGAACTGACAATTAGCCGTTCAGGTTTAAACCCTGATCATTGATCATGTAGCTTTAAAACAATATCAATGGTTACAAATACATCTCGCCACCTTTCTCTTTGATTTATACGAAATCCTCATGATTTCACCATGTTGCATCTTCATGTAGTAGTTGTCGCTCATTGTTGATGTACTTCATCCTCACCCATCTTCATTAGCGATGCAAGTATTGTATGTGATTAAATCTCAGCCCTTGGATTTGTGGCCCATTCCCTAATCACATTCATTTTGATTGCTCCTTGCAAATCCAACTTTGCACCTTGGGTTCCATTAGCGATAGAAGATATAGTGAAAGCATCTTATTTCGACATGTACACCTGCATGAAAAAATTAATGGCACAAAAGCATCACAAATAAGATGTACCCAAATTAGCGAGAGAAACCTTTTTTAAGAATGAGTAACCTCATCTCTTGTCACTAATGAAAACCAAGGCTTTGAAATGGATCAACAATAAGTGATAAAATATTAGGCCATCGCCCATCACTAATCCTCCTCATAAGATTTGCAAGCAATTGGCAGTCAGAGATGATCACAATGTCATTGTATATCGCATATAGTTAATTGAAAACTTAGCACTCAAAATAAATCAATGAGAAGTGATGCAAATAAGATGATAAGGCCAGAAGGCATCACTCATCGCTATTACAATATTGAGGGGTTAGAAACCATTAGAAATGAGTGATCCTTCAATAATTCTAAGAACTTCACTCATCACATATTTAAAAATGAATTTCTAGTAGTTATTCACAATGAGCGATATCAAAGAGACACCACCTCATCGCTTGTCACTAATTTAGAATATACATCTAAAAAATGATCATCGATGAGCAATAAAGACATAAGGCCAATTGAGCTTAAGTGGAAACCTTTAGGCACGTGCTCATAAGTTGTTTTAATGGAGGGCACTCTCTAGGGTGATATGAAAGAAAAGACTTAAGGACTCCAAAGCTACAATAATGCAAAGGATAATTTTTTTCGAAAATGACTGGCATCAGGGAAGAGGGATTCAATGGAAAAATATAACATTATACGTGTTGATGAATTATGAATCCTAAACCCTCAAATACCAGTCCTCTACTCAAAAGTGACAAGGATATGAGATGGAAAATTCATTTTCAAGTTCCATCAAAGTCCCCGAAGATCTCTTCCCAACCCTGGCTAGGAATAACTAAGGGTTGCAAGAGACAATGTGTCTTAATTATCTCCCTTCTATTTCATTGACAAACCAAACATTCTGCCAAAATAATTTGAACATCTCCTTTTAGCCCTTCCCAAAAGAAGTCTTTCTTGACACAATGATATGTTTGCAAAAATATTGAATGTGTAGAAGTTGAAAAACCAACTTCACAGTCCCTAAGAATCACCTGCAAGCAATCACCTATCACATGCAATAGATATTCAGAATAAAAGAAGATGTTTTGTAAACTCTCAGAGCAAAAATGTCCAAGCAAAAATCAGCATTATGATATTGAATGAAATTGTGTTACAAATAATGCAAAAGCCTTCAAAAAGGTAATCATGCAAAAAACAAGACATGCACAACCCTAAACCTATTTTGAGCAAAAAGACAGCTCAATAAGATAAGGATAATAATTAACCTAGGAAATTGAATATGCCTAAGTAAACTTATGCTAAAGTGTAATTAAATAATTAATTACACCAATACCCCCCCATAAGTGCAACTTAGGGAGAAGCAAATTATTATGCAAGAGATGAGTTCTGGCAACAAGGCCATATTAGGTACTCATAGTACAAATGCAATAATGAAGTAGAGAAGGAAAACCCAGTGGGACAAAACCCCCCTACAATGAGATGACTGCTGCAAAGAAGCACTGTAAGAACACTATGGAGTAACACTGGAACCACAATCTGAAAAGCACAGAAAGATATTTCTGTCTACAACTAAAACGAAAACCAGAATCATGATAATGTGACAGCAGACCTAATGCCGCGGAACACTAGAAAACTCACAAACTAGAACAACCCTAGAATCTATGAAGCAACAGTAGATGAGATGATGACAAAATCTGGAAACCGTGTATCTCGATACTGATGCCAAACTGTGACTAAAACTTTTCCATGGGAAGGAGTACCATGAAGACTCTGGAACATCAACCATAAAAACATGGCCCTCAAACTGAGAAGAATCTGAACCAATGAGGATCAAGAAACATAATCTCTCAACTAAAGTGTGAACCGATGAATCCGATATGTGTCAAGCTATAGCAAAAAAGTGGCCAAAAGAAACTAGGAAACCAGAAAACTCATGCGAGCTACCATCAAATCAAGATGAAAATGGGGATCAAAGTGCATGCACACTCTAATCATATTATTATGCAAGAAACCCCCCTGATGGAACTTTATCTCAATTCATTTATTACAATACCCAATGATTGTAAAATGAGAGAACGCAAAATATGCATAAACTATGGAGAAAATGCAAACCTAGTGCATGAAAACAAAACTGAGTGCATGCACAAACCAATGTTCACATCTGCCTCCATGATTAAAAATAACCTCCAATCTGTGTAGAGGTTGAAACCAGTTTTCCAATGATATCTCATTTGCGAAAATCCGATGCCATGGCCAAAAATTATGATTTTTTCAAAAAACTGAATTTAGCTTGCAGGAAATGAGTTTTCTAGCAAAAAAAAAGTTTACTTCTGATTTGATTTCTGCAAAATCTGTTCACAATGAGTGGACAAAAATAGAAACCCAAAAATATTTTGAAGGTAAGAACAAAACCCAGAAATTGTTTTTTGATCCAGCAAGCAGAAGATGAAAAAAATAATTTTTTAAACCTTCAGCCAAGAGAAAAATGATGTGCGCCGATTTTTAAATAGTAGTTTTCTCCAAATCCATACAAGATATAAAAAATATAAAAGATACCCAGTTCAGATTTTGACCCTGAATACAAAACCTAGAAATCATTTTTCCTACAACTGAGTGGAAGCTATATTTCTGAAGCAAAAATGAAAAACGGCTTCAATCCTTTGTACAGAAAAATATGTTGTGAGAGAATATCTTCAAAACACGAATAGGCAACAATAGGTCTGGAGCTCTGATACCATGTAGAAGTTGAAAAACCAACTTCATAGTCCCCAAGAATCACCTACAAGCAATCACCTATCACATGCAACAGATATTCAGAACAAAAAGAAGATGTTCTGTAAACTCTCAGAGAAAAAATGTGCAAGCAAAAATCAACATTATGATATTGAATGAAATTGTGTTACAAATAATGCAAAAGCATTCAGAAAGGCAATCATGCCAAAAGCAAGACATGCACAACCCTAATCCTATTTTGAGCAAAAAGACAACTCAATAAGATAAGGATAATAATTAACCTAGGAAATAAAATATGCCTAAGTAAACTTATGCTAAAGTGTAACTAAATAATTAATTACACCAACAGAATGAACACCCACTGGAGAGTCATGTAGCTCTATGAGAATATTTTTTTTGAGAGAGGATTTCTTGCAAAGATACAATAACTCTTTATACCACAAAGTTTCTCCCTTCCAGCAAAATTTATCTAAACTACCAAGGTCTTTCTGTAATTGTTGAATAAGATTACTAGTAGCTATGTCATTTTTCCACTCTTCTTTGGCTTCTTCTACCCAATCTTCTTGTAATATTGAAAGGGAACACAATAAATATTCATCCTTCTCATGCTTCCTCAATAGTAGATTTGTGACAAAATTTTCATTCCCTTTCTTATATAAAATCTCAAAATCATATCCCAACATCTTAGTAACCAATTTTTGTTTCTCTTCTAAAGACAATCTTTATTCCAAAAAATATTTTATGCTATCATGATCTATCTTAACTTTGAAGTGTCTACCCATTCGATAAGGCCTCCATTTTTTTATTGTGTGAAGAATAGCTAGCATTTTCGTCTCATAAATAGGTTTGAGTTGATTCTCCTACTTTAGTTGACAGCTCTCAAAAGCAATTAGATGAGCCTCCTGAGAACTGCACCTATACCATTACAAAAAGCATCACATTCCACATTAAAATCCTCTCTGAAATCAAGAGTGGAAAGTACTAGAGTTATGCACATAGCATCCTTTAACATTTCAAATGCCAAATTAGTAGAGGCATTCCAATGAAAAGAATCCTTCTTCAATAAAGCTATGAGGGGTGTTGCAATACAACCATAATTCTTCACAAATCCATGATAGTATCTAGTCAATCCCATGAAACCCCTCAATTTCATAATGGTTTTGGGAATAGGCCATTCCATGATAGCCTTAATTTTCTTAGGATCCACCTTTACTCCTTCATGTGAAACTATGTGTCCCAAGTACTCCACCTCATTAAGACCAAAAGCACATTTTGATGACTTAGCATAGAGTTTTTTCTCTTTGAGAACTTCTAATACATGATCTACATGTTTCAAGTGTTCTTCCCATGTCTTGCTATAAACTAATATATCATCAAAAAACACTAATACAAACTTCCTCAAGAACCTTTTCAAGATGGAATTCATCAAACTTTGAAATGTAGATGGAGCATTACAAAGACCAAATGGCATCACAAAAATCTCATAATGACCCTCATGAGTCCTAAATATTGTCTTACAAATATCTTATTCCTTAATTCAAATTTTGTGATAACCAGATCTAATATATAACTTTGTAAAATACATATCTCCATTCAATTCATCTAGCAAATCATCAATGATTTGAATAGGAAACTTATCTTTTATGGCGTGCATGTTGAGAAATCTATAGTACAGACACATGCACCAAGTATCATCCTTCTACCACACCATCACCACCAGTGAGGAGTAAGCACTTTGGCTATGTTTGATAATTCCTGTCTCTAACATCTCCTCAAAAATATTTTCTATCTCACTTTTCTATATATGTGGGTACCTATAAGGCCTAAAGTTGGGGGGTTGGCTCCCTAGAACTAGTTGTATGGCATGATAACAATCCCTCAAAAACCAATCAGTGGTGCTCAATTATTGCTTGTAAATCTTGATGGGTAGGAGCATTAGATTGAGATACTCCTAATGAACATAATTGGGCTACAAATCCATCAACTCCTTTATTAAGCAAATTTTGGATATGATGAGAGCTAAAGTTATTTTTGGGGATTTTTCCTTCAACTCTCTTAGCTGTATTGTATTTCCTTCTGATTGGAACCTCATAAATAATTCTTGGAAGATCATCTCAATTAATCCCAAGGTAGTAAGCCATTGTACTCCTAAAAAAATATATGTTGCACCCATGGATATAGCATACATTGGGATATCAAGGTGATAATCTCCCATGGTTAATTTAGTGCTATAACACTTTCTATAACAACTGATAGTACCACCATCTACAATCAAGACTTGAAATTCTTGAGCTAGATATATAAAATAATTTAGATGACTACCCAATTTTTTGTTGATTAAATTATGAGTACAACTTGAGTCGATCAACACAATGACATTTTGCTTCTTTAAGAATCCAACTACCTTGAGAGTTTGAGGGGCACTAAACCTAGAGAGTACATGCCAAGAAATGATTGGTTGGGAATCATGTGTTTCATCATATAAATCCCTATCACCCTCTAATATTGGTTCCTCCTCTTCCTCACTCGACCATCCTTCAATATAAAATAATTTATTTTCAATACATCTATTCTCTTGACTATATTTGTGGTCACAATTGAAACATAACCCTTTTTCTCTTTTCTCCTCAATTTGTTGTGGAGTCAACCTAGTAGGTTGTGTTAGTGAATGTGTAGGAGATCTCCTTTCACTAAAATTTATATTCCCTTGTCTCTTACTATCTAGAAACTTATTCACTTGTATTTCAATTACTATTGCTTGTGATAAGGATTGTGGCTAGAACAATCATACTTCATATTATATGATCCTTGAAACCGCCTAGAAATATTTCCCTCTTATTTTCTTCTGTCACATTCTCTACTCTTACCTAGAAAGGGTTTGAAATTGTTGAATAGAATCCTTGACAATGCTTATTTTCTTTAATTGGGTGAGTTGGTAGAAGTAGATATCTATAAAGTTATCTCCATAATGAGTAGCAAGTTCCTCTCAAAAAATTGACCATGTGACCACACAACCCTTTTTCCTCTTCTCATCACATAACAACGATACCAAATATATTGATTTGGTTCTAAGTATAATGATTCCATAGCCACCTTTTGTTGACTAGGAACATGATGAATATCAAAGAACTGTTCCATTTAGCATAGCCAATTGGTTGGATCCTTGCCATCAAACTTTCTCATATCCAACTTTGGTATGAATTTCCTTGGAATATGATTATTAAATGAAGGATCCTTCTTGAAACCCAAGTCATGTCGAAGGAATTCATTTCCAACAATAACATTATCTTCCACCTTATGAGGTGAATCTTCACCCTTACACCACATACATTGAATAAATGATTTCAATTTGTTCCCATTTCTTCCATAATATTATTTTCTAATGATGAAATATGACCCTTGAATTTGTTTATTTCATCAGTAGGGTTAAAATTCTCATTTTCTACTCCCTCATGTTCTCTAAATATTTCCCCAGTGTGGTAGCATTCTTTTTGACTCTTGTTGCATTCCCCATCATGATGGTAAAAAGAAGTTTTTCAATAAATTGCATAAATGAAACTTAAATTCTCTAAAAAATTTATTGTAACTTACTTGGGTCAAGATACCACTTACCTTCTAAAAAACTCCAAGAAATTAGCAAATTTTTAGGCTTGAGAGAAAATTTGTTAAAAACCCTAATTTTGCAATAGCTCGCTTATTTCTACTTCAATTTCTCCAAGTTTTGTATTTTAGACTCCTTTATAATATCTTCAAAAACCTAATAAAAATCAGGCTCCAATTCAGGAGGATCT
Source organism: Sequoia sempervirens (assembly GCA_007258455.2). Classification (NCBI taxonomy): domain Eukaryota; kingdom Viridiplantae; phylum Streptophyta; class Pinopsida; order Cupressales; family Cupressaceae; genus Sequoia; species Sequoia sempervirens. The sequence continues at coordinate 168,307,420 of VDFB02256132.1, read as the reverse complement.
GAGAGATATTCAACTTACAAATAAATTATGTAGAAACCCTAATTATGCAATAATTTGCTCAAATATGCTCCAATCCCTCTAAAATCCAGACTATAGCTTCTTTAATATGGTCTTCAAAAAAACCTTTGAATTTTTTTTTTAAAAAAAGGTCAAAATCTAAAAGATATGCACCTTCCAAAATGAATTTCAATATTAAGAAGACATCTTTCCTTTACAGTGCCAAGATCATGCACAGATACCACTTGCTATGAAATAACATGCACATTAGAAGAATATGATAGAAAATATGCTACAAATAATGAATAATAGTTGAGAATAACAAGCCACTTCTATGGGTAAAACCTCGAAATATCTCTAATGGGAACACAATTCACAATATAATGATGGAATAAGACTTACAACCTCCTATATATACCTATTTATTCCTAGGATACCACCCAAGCTAACTTAGATAACCTTATATAAGCCCTAGGCCACCCTAATCAACTAAATAAAAATACACTAATGATAATATGACTTAATTGGGAGTTAAGATATCCACAAGCCAACTATTCATAACCTAATGTACTCTAATATTAAGGGTGCAACATATTCTTACCAAATAATTTATTATTTATTACATTATGTTGAAAGAGATAAATATTAGACTTATTGTAGACTTATATCTTCTTGAACCTTATTTTGTTAAATTCTTATTATGAGAATTGATCTAAGCATGATGTAGGTGAATCTATTTGATTAGTAAACATCTCTCACCACAAGAATAATGCATCTCCTTCTAATTAAATAAACTTATTCTATGAATTCATTAGAAGAGTAGTGTAAGCATTTGAGTGAAATGGTGATATAGAGGTGAGACATGTTTACTAATCAAATAGATTCACCTACACAATATCATGTCATGCCATTAGAATGGTCATCTTGCCCAAATAAATTATCTCACCAACAACAAATATGAATTCACTGTGTAGAAATAAACTTTGGCACATGGAATGAATGAATTATTTATATACATTTTGTACCTACAAACATAGATTCTTCTATGTTTGTACCCATAATAAATAGAGATTTTAATAGTGTTGACAAATCATTTGGGAGCTTATTAGTTGAAGATCTTATCCTAATGATAGGTTAGTAAGTATAATTAAATAAATTAATGAGATGCAATGAATGCATTAGAAACTTTCTTAGTAAGGTGACATAGAACTTAGAACTCAAATTTATTGAAGAAAGAGTGATGGAAATAACTATTAAGAAACTGAAAATAAAATGAAAATATAATAATTTGATGTGACATGATCAATATTGATTGTAAGAAAGACTCATTTAAATAGATTGTCTGCTAGACAAATAACAAATAAAATAATTTTACATTTTATGAATATAAATGACATACAAAATTATATATTTATAATTGACAAAAACACAGAATTTAATAATAAGAAAATTAATATATAACAATTAATTGAAAATTATTTTCTTTTATATTAATCATTACACTATGATATCATAAACTTATACCTTATAATTATGATAAACGTATACCTTGAACCTTCTTTTGTTAGATATTGGTCATGGATGTTGATATAAGCATGATCTAAGTGAATCTACTTGGTTAGTAAGCATCTCTCATCACAAGAATAATGAGCATCCCTTTGAGTAAAGCCTCGTACCAACTCATGGGAATATTATGTAAGCATTTGAGTGAAAAACTGACAGAGAGCTCCATCTTCTATGAGCATAGAATGTACACAATATTAGAATGGAAAAAGCAACTCAATTTCATTGACCTTTAGTGGTTGCTTAACAATTCTATGTAACTAACGATTGCTTGGAAGATAATTCAAAGGCATCAAAAACATATGATTTCTTTGTCAAAGTGAATAAAAACATGTATCTCTTCCTCTTATTATTCTTTGTTTTGATATTTGACCAACGAACTGGTGAAGCTTTGAAGGCATTCAAAACAAAGCTTTTAGACTGATTCAAAACAACACGTTCATTCAGAAAGTATGATCTTAGAAATCTAGCCCACTTCACATGTATTACGACAAATTTCTTTGAACCGTTTGAGCTTAACATACTCTTTTCAGGTCAAGCTTGTAATGAGTGGAAAATATAAATAATACGTTTCAGAATATATTTGTTTAGTACAATTTGGCTCTTTTTATCTTATTGATACAATAAACGGTCCAAGTGTTACAGTAGTTATAATTTTGTATATATTTATAAGATATAATGAATTTAAAATATTGTATACTTTTAGTTTGACAAAATGGTCAGAAAGATAATTAACATTGATCAGAAATTCATAGGACACGAATGATGAATTTGTTGATAAACATTCTTTCTTGAAAACTTTTTTATTATCACTATTATTATTATCCTATTTGATTGATGTTGAAATATGTAGGCATCCATTCTAGTATTATTTTTTTATTATATTTTAATACATCTGTTTCAATCTTAATCCATTTTTTTATCTTATCAAAATTTTATATAATTTCAACAAATTAACTTTCATAATTCAAAATCAATTATTAGACTGACTTCTAAAATTGGTGAAGGTAATTTTTTTATTATATAAAATTTATATCGAGGAAACACTACAAATATTTTGACTTGTATATGTTTCCCATCAATGTCGAAACATTATTTCAAAATCAAGATGTTCGATACTATGGATTGAATCATGGTAGATTTGATAAGTTCTCTTCACTTTGTTCAAGACATTTCCATGGTTTTTTGAGAGTTCAACCTTCAATTTGTTAACTTTTTATCAAATATTACTTCACCAAATTCACCTTGATAATCATTTGGATCAAGAAAGAGTTAGACATTGTGTTTTTATTTAGATTATTACTCCCTTTCAAAGTAGTTGTATTGGCACCATGATTACAATTTTGAGCAATCAAACCTTCAAAATTTGAAATTAATCTTTGCTTTGACCCTTTTAATTTTTTTAAGGATCCATGTATGAATGTCAATCCATAATCCATTCCTTGTCAAGTAAAATCCATGACCTTGCATTATTGATAATTTGGACTTCAATTTATTTTAGAACTAATCTTATTTATTTTCAAGATTAGAATTTAATGTTGTTCCTAGATTATTGTTGAATCCCATGGTCTAATATTCTTCACATACATTTTCATGTGAGGCTAACTAGTTGATCAATGACAATATATAATTAAGACCTCAAAACTCATTAACTAGCATATTTATAGATCTAAATCTAGATTTTGTATGAATAATATTTTATTGTACTATTTAAAAGACTAAAAGATACTAATATACTATTTTCCGAAAAAGAATATGTATAATATTTTACATCTCAAATCTCAATTCGAAGAGAAATAAAAATATTCACAACATTTGTCAAAAGTTAATAATTGTTCTTGACAAAGCATAATAGCTATATTAAGTAGACTTTAACCACTTCATTATGTTTAAAAGTTTTGAATTTGAAATTTGAGCCATTTCTCAAACCATTCATCCTATCATAGTTTAATTATTAATAATTTGAAATCCATATTTTACAAAAGGTATTGATTAGAATGTGAAACCCAAAAAGGATAAAGGGAACTAAATTTAAGAGATAATGTAGTCTATAAAATAAAAATATTTAAAATGACTATAGGGTAGTATGCAATCACCATATATGACATGACACATGGACACAATATTTGGGTTAGAATGGGTGAGAGGTTAAATAAAAAATGGTTATTTATGTTTCATATTAACTAAATCTATGAAGTGATATCTTCAATCGTTCTTTTAAATAATTAATCAAATATGTTACAACCTACTACCATAAGTATTTCTTTGTGAATTTTTCTAATTTTTATTAATACGTAGTAATAAATTGTCAGGCATATATGTTTTCAAACTCATCCTCTTTCATAACTTCATGTATCCCACATGCTTGGGAGGTAGTATTTCATTTGGGTATGATTAGTATAAATAAAGGGCTTGGTAGAAGAATGGACTATCCATGAATGTAACATCACATATTTTTCCGCGTATTAATAGAAAATAGATGAACATAGATTTATTTTTACATTACAAAAGTGACTTTAAGTACACTACCAAAACTCACTAAGTGCATAATATGTCATATATACATGTGATGACCCACTCGACATGCACCTCAATGCATAATCCATGGTGAGAAAATAGAAGACTCAAAACATTATGATATTAAGCATGATGATTGACATGAATTTTATGAAGAAGTGAGAAGATGCAATTTCCCCAAAACTGCTTGAATAATATTCTAAGTACTATATTAAAACATTCTTAGTTATTCACTAGGTTAGAAGAAGAAGAAAATCCAAAACTACTTAAATCAGATTCTTTAGTTGGATGTCATTCTTAATCCATGATACATGAAAGGTATAAAACCTTGGCCAAGTCTAATACCTGAGGACAACTATTGGAATGTAAGGAAGTCTAGGATAAAAAGTCTAATTCTTGGAAATATGATTGTCATTGATGTCAAAAGGGATAATTTTTATTATATAGTGATCATTGATGTTTGATGATGTCTTATGTTAGAGGATCACTCACAGGAATAATGGTGAATATTGATGCAGAGAAAGGCGTGTTTGAAGCATGTTTTAAAAAGTTTCAATATTGCAAATTAAAATTTGTAATGTTATCATGAAAAGTTTCCATGCTTTAGAAGAGACTAATTCTAGAGTGTAGAGGAAACAAATAATAGATCTGATATGGGGTTTTCAAGTAATTTTTAGAGGTATGATCTGCTAGTCTAGTTGATGAATATTGAGATTAAAAATAAATTATTTATGTTCTTTGGCCTAATTAGAGATTACCAAAAAAACCCTAAAGGTTATCAATCACATCTCATATTTTCTATTCTCTAATTGACTACTGGTAGATAGCTTACAGTCACTTAAGTCATGACTTAATCCTTCAAATTCATTATAACTGACTCCTCATCATACTATTTACTGGCTCAGTAGAATATTAAATTTTCCTAACTCTGGCTCTTAGTGATTACCTAGCTTGATTGACAGTTGAGATCATAGATTAAAAATAAATTGTTATCATTGCATCCCACTTGATCTTCATAGTGGACATTTATGATTCATTCTAACATAGCTAAAAATGTGACAATATGGAATGACACTATGTGTCCAGTTGGATAGAGTTCTAGTCTCTCTACTTTGCTAAGATTGGAAAACCATGTGAAGGGTGTTAGCGATCGATAGATGATGCAACATCACATTTCTAGTTCATTCTGACACAATATTATTTGCAATAACATGAAATAATGACAATTTTTTTAAGGTGATTACAATATAAGGACACTATGAATCACATTTTCAATTCTTCATGTGTAAGGATAAAACACACTAAGCAAACTATGTTCCATGAAGATCAATGGTGCATGTTGAAGGGGGAGATCAAATGGTTATCATGATAACTCATTTTTTTCCCACTCTATAAACAACAAGTTTCTGACAGATTTGATATGGCTCCATGTGTCCTTGATGAAAATTTTAAAGCAAAGGCTAGATAATGTTCGTTAAGATTTATGCTCAGTGCAAGAGAAAGTAGAGATCAATGATTGTCAGTAAATCATTGTTTTTATCTACTCTGATAGGGATAAACCTATGATATCCAAAATCACAACAAGTGGAAATCACTCATTGCATCACATAGGTTGTATAGATCACATATTTCATTTTATAAGGGTAAAGCTAAAACATGCTAAGCTAACAATGTGTGATATAGATCAACATCATAGATTCAAAGTGGATCTAATCTAAAAGTTATATTTTAAAGTTGAGGTGAATGAATGATGATCATTAGATCATGGTGTGAATTTTCAGATCTACATCCAACATTCAAAGATTTAATTCTCTCAATGATCAAGTAGTGGAACTCTCAATCATGTGGTGGAATTTGACATAGGGAATGAACTTAATTACTATAACTGCTCTAGATTGAATTTGTATTGGTGGTTGAAAGGTATGATTGATGAAATTAAGGGAAAAATGGCTATAAAATCTAATACTAGATCAATCATACAACAATGGAAATTGAATATATATAAAATTTATAGTTTGATACATGGGCGGGTGCATGAAGTTGGGTACCAATTTTCTGGCCACTTATGATTTTTTTTTTTTTATAACGAGAGCACGTTATAACGTGCATGCGTTATTTCACGTTAAAAACAAAGAAAAAAGTGAAATTATTTTCCTTGGAATACCAACCCAAAGGCTTGGAGGGCATTCCCAACAAGGCTAGAGATGTGTTTTTACAAATTCTACAATTTTTCACATAATCGGGTCCGTGCTCACCATCAAGATTGCATCTAGTTTAATATTGACAAAATTGAAACACATGGGTAATGTTAGGTTCTCTCTTAGCTATCCAACGATGTAATTTTTTTCACTTTTCGACAATGTTAAGCCTTTCATCCATAATTTATTTTGTTTGTATGTCTGTTTTTTGCCAAAAAGCAGTGTTTAGTGTTTTTTTTGTTATAAATTAACCGTTCATCAAAATTTCAAATAAATTACATTTTTAGAAACTAAACTCCATTCTACAAATTTTAAAAAGAAAAAGAAAAAGAAATCAATTATTTTCAAAAATTTGTAGGGGAGCATGGCCAAAATTCTGCTTTTCAGGAAGTACCCACTTAGAAAATTAGTAAAAAATCAAATATTCATTAAAAATTATTAGGAAAATTTGCACCAACTAGATGCTATTAGCTAACTTTGACCGTAGCGATTTTAAAAATACTAAAAAATTTCACCGTGCTTAGGTCATACAAGAGTTGCTATGTTATGTTTTTACAAAACAACACCAATTTCTGTACATCCCTCTTTTGAACCCCTTAATCTCAACCATTTTCAAAATAAATTAGTAGTTTAGAAAGTAGACTCAGAGCACTTCGATCCTTTTTTTTGTTCCATCTCAAAAAATTTGAGTGTAACTACCCTCAATTTCACGTCCAAGGTCAGCATTTCCTGATTTCAGAAAAAAAAGTGGCCACTTAAGCCCCCTTTTTGGGAACCATCTTGGTGCACTTACCCACATGCTAGGAATATAAAAAATGCAAAGAATTGTGGTTGTGGTGGAAGGCTCAAGAAAAAGAAGAATTTTTCGTTAAGAAAATAAAAATTATTTTAGTAGAAATGTGATTATGGTGTGAACAAAGATAATGTGAAGTGACCTAGAAATAATTCATAAAAAAATCATCTAGAATATTCACTTAGTGAGTGGTATAGAGAGGTAGGAAAGAGAAGCAGAGAAGTAGAGAGGTATGGTGATGAATAATAAGAAAGAGAGAGATAATAGATGATCTAAAATGTAGAGTGAAAATTACAGAAGAAGAAAAGAATGAGAAAATACATAACAAGTTTGTAACATAGAAATGGATTCATTTGAATCAGTTTATAAACATTAATTGTATCTCCATAATATTCAATATAAATCTAGTTGGTTGGTGTTATCATAAAGTTGAGTTGGTGCTCAGTTAGGGAGTAGGCGCTTCCTTAGAGTTGGTGCTCTTAAATCAAGGGATTAGTGTCTCCTTAGGGTTGGTACTCTTAAACATTGTAACTAGTGAGGTTCTTATTATGAGTTGATATTAGGATAGTAGATCCTAGTAGCTATTCTCATTATGATTTTTCCCATACTAGGTTTTCCACTTATATCTAGTGTTATATCTACTTGTGTGTGTGAATTTTTGCACGCTCTTCTAATTTGCATTAAAATTATTAAAGGATTAATTTTAAATCAATCTATTGATTCATCCCCCTCTTACTAGAGTTTGTGTTCCAACAATAGGTATAAAAGCACTTGTTCCTTTGAAGAATCCCAATTAGCTCGAGTAGATCTTGGACAGTGAACACAAATGGCTAGTCAAAAATTTTGGGTTTTCCTCAACCATTTGAGATGTGACGGGGTCACTTCTCAAATTACCCTGGGTGTCTAATGTAGGAGCATCTAGTGGTGTGAGGGAAATCTTGCATCACCCAAAAATATGATTTCCATTTATGTTCCTTTTTTTTTCTTTTTTATAGATGTTTTTGCATTTTTGGATACCGTTTTCATCAAATAAGAGTTCCCAACTTTCAAAACTACTTTTTTGCTTTTTCTGCTCAACTACTATTTTTAGTAGGTGTGAATTTGAAGGTGTGGGAAGATAGAAATTTAGGGGAAGGTTCAGGATGAAAAAATAAGCACTTTGGCGAAACAATCAAGTCAAGATTATTCACAGTTTGAAAGTTATTCAAGTTTTAGTTTTTTGCTTTTTGCCCTGAAAAACCTTCTGAGTCTAATTTGAGCCACTAAATGGTCCCATACAGGCCTAGAAATCATTATAACTAGAAAATCTAGTTTGTAACATTTTCTTCACTCTGAGATCTTTCTGACGGTACAAACGGTTTGAAAAATGGAGTCCCAGATCAAAAGTTATGGCTTCCAAAAGTTGGCCGATTTTTGGAAAATTGCCAATTTTCAAATTAGGACTCAATTTTTGAATTTCAAATTGTAATTTTTGGTGCCAAACCACCAAAAATCATATCTTGAATGTTGTTTTTGGCTCCAAATTGAAAAGGGGCTATTTATGGACTAGTTTCTGATTTTTGGGTAGCTTTTTGGGAAAAGAGTTTGCATGCTGCGAAAGGGGAACTTCTGTAATTTTTTCTAATTTCTGAAACTTTTGTAGCTTGCATGTATCATAGAGCTTGAGGATTTGTGATCCTCTGCATATAATATTTCCATTATTAAATAATAATAATTTTTTCTAGTTGTGTGTATTTTTTCTGTGTCTTGGGTTTGCTCCCTCGTCAAGTGGTATCAAAGTGAGCTTTTCTTGAGCATGTGGATAGATCACCAATCATGAGGAAATTTGCACTAGGACCGTGGTTGTGGGTTCAAGATCTTTAAGATGCCTCCAAGAGTGATGCCTAGTAGGTGTGGTGGTGCCAAAGGTGGCAGAGGTGGCAGAAACACTGGTGGAAGAGATCCATTGGTGGCTGAGGGTTTTAGATCCCTCTAGAGACAAATTGATGCATTGCAGGAATAATTGAGAAGAGGGTTAAACCTAGGAAGGGGAGGAGAAAGTGAGGATGAAGAAGAGGTGGAAGATTCAGACGTAGAAGAGGAAGAAGAAGCGATTATCAAGATCAGATGCGGCTGATAAGGGCCATTTCGAAGATAAGAAAAAGACCTAGAATAGAAGTTCCCAGTTATTCAAGAAGCCTGAACCCAGATGATCGACTAGATCGATGAGCTAGAAGAGTATTTCGAGTATGAAGAAGTAGAGGACCCCAATCGGGTTAATTTTGCAAAAACAAAGTTGAAGGGCCACACAAATATTTGGTGGAAAGAGGTCCAGTTGGAGAGAAATCAAAGAGGAAAAGGAAAGATCAGCAGTTGGGATCGCATGGTGTAGAAACTAAAGAAGCAGTTTATACCAGTGGACTACAAGTTGGATCTGCTAAAGAAATTGCAAGGGTAAAAGCAAGGAGGTAGATCTATGAAAGAATACACAAAATATTTTCACAATATGATCATCAGAATAGGCCATGCAGAGGCCAACAAGGAGAAGGTAGCACATTATCTTAATATGTTATGACCAAGCATTCAAGAGGAGCTAAGCTTAGTCAAAATGACCACCATTGAGGATGCATACTAGTTTTCTTTGAAAGTTGAGGAGAAGCTGAACAAAAGAATTGATAGCAATCAAAAAGGACAAAGAGGTCAAAGTGGAAGGGGTAGTGGAAGATCTTCTAGGAGTCGAAATGAGGACGAAAGAAAAAATGAAGATGTGGGTACTAGTCGAGGCTAGAAGAATGATAACTTCTACTGCCCTTGTGATCAAAAAAGTGGTGATCAAAGAGGTAGAGGATTGAGGAAGATCTAGGCCAGGACCTGGAAGAGGTGGTTTTAGAGGAACTTGTTTCCATTGTGGTGAAGAAGGGCATCGAGCCTATGAATGTCCACAACACCAAGGAAGGACAAACAAAAGGCTAGAAGGTCGTGGAAGGGTTGCACATGCAGATGAGGAGGCTCAATTCGAGCATTTAGATGATGCTGAAAGGGGAGAAACCCTAGTGGTTAGGAGAGCAATGGTGACTAAATAGAAGGAGCCAGAACAAAGGAAGAATTTTTTCTACACAAAGTGCAAGTGTGAAGAAAAATGTTGTGATGTCATTATTAATAGTGGGAGCACCGATAATCTAGTGTCAGAAGAGATGGGTACGAAGTTGAAGCTGAAAAGGGAAAGGCATCCACACCCATATCGGATTGCCTGGTTGCAGAAAGACCACAAAGTTTTGGTCAATGAGTAGTGCCTGGTGAATTTCAAGATTGGAAGCTACCATGATGAGGTACTATGTGATATCATTCCCATGGATGCATGCCACATGTTGTTGGGGAGGTCGTGGCAGTTCAATAAGCAAGTTGTACATGATGGCCATGCAAACACTTATTCCCTAATGAAGGATGGAGTCTTCCATAAGTTGAAACCCCTGAAGAAGGAAGAAGAAAAGGTATGCAATAGTGCTAGATTTTTTTTTTCAATGGAAGGAAATTTTTAGAAGGCATGAAGCATGAGCGTATGTGTTATGCATTGATTCCTAGAATGGAAAAGGAAGATAGTGAGAAGGTGTCAGTAGAAGTTTCTGGACTATTGGATGAGTTTTAGGAGATTATTTTTGATAACTTACCTGAGGGTTTACCACCAATGAGGAAGATCAGTCATCAGATTGACTTGATCCCTAGAGCCAGTTTTCCAAATAAGGCAGCTCATAGAATGACTCTTGTAGAAAATGAGGAGTTGAACAAACAAGTTCAGGAGTTGTTAAGAATGGGTTTGATTTGAGAGAGTCTGAGCCCATGTGCAATACCTACAGTACTAGCACTAAAGAAGGATGGGGAGGGGAGGATGTGTACAGACTCCTGGGCCATAAATAAGATAACAATCAAGTATAGATTTCCCCTACCAATGATGGATGACCTAATGGACTGTTTGAGTGGAGCATGGTACTTCACAAAGATTGATCTAAAGAGCAGATATCACCAGATCTAGATTTGTGATGGAGATGAATGGAATACCACCTTCAATACCAAAGAGTGTCTGTACGAGTGGTTATTCATGCCCTTTGGGCTAACCAATGCACCAAGCACATTCATGCGGCTCATGAATGAGGTATTCAAAGAGTTTCTGGGAAGTTTTGTTATTGTATATCTAGAAGATATTTTGATTTTTAGTAAGACTTTGGATCAACATTTAGTGCATATTCATAGAGCTTTTGAGAAGTTGAGAGAAGAGAAATTATTGATTAATTTGAAGAAATGTAGTTTTGTGAAGGAGTTAGTGTACTTGGGGTTTGTTGTCTTGGCAGAAGGTCTCAAGATGGACCCAGAGAAGGTGAATGCTATTCTAGAATGGCCTACCCTATGAACTACTACTGAGGTGAGATCTTTCCATGGTTTGGCCAGTTTTTATAGAAAGTTCATTAGAAACTTCAGTAGTATTTGTGCACCCCTGACTGAAACAATGAGAGGGGATATAAAAGAGTTCAAGTGGAGCACTGGAGCAGCAAAGAGTTTTGATTTGTTGAAGCAGAAAGTGATAGAGAAACTAGTTTTAGCCCTCCCATATTTCAATAAGGTGTTTCAGGTGAATTGTGATGCCAATGGTTGTGCCATTGGAACATTGATGAGCCAAGAAGGTAAGCCCATTGCCTATTTCAATGAAAAGTTAAATGATGCAAAGAGAAATTACTCTGTATATGATCAAGAATTTTATGCAATAGTTCAAGCATTAAAGAAATGGAGACATTATTTGTTACCGAAGGAATTTGTTCTGTTTACTGATTATCAAGCATTACAGTATCTAAATAGTCAAGGAAAATTAAATCAGAGGCATATGAAATGGGTAGAATTTTTGCAAAGTTATACCTTTTGTTTTAAAGCATAGGAGAGGGAAGTTGAATAGGGTTGCAGATGCCTTAAGTAGGAGGAAAACATTGTTGACAAAGATGCAGATTGAAGTGGTTTGATTTAATGAACTCAAGGCATTGTACCCTAAAGATCCTAATTTTGCAGAAGCTTGGAAAGCTTGCAAGGAGCCTGTTATAGTTGACAGGACGAAGTAGCTGGATTTCATAATCCAGGATGGCATGTTGTTTAAGGGAAGTCAATTGTGTATTATGAGGAGTTCCATGAGGGAGAACCTAATAAAGGAGAAGCATAGTGGACGAATGGTAGGATATTTTGGTCAAGATAAGACCATTGCCATTATTAGTGAGCATTATTACCGGGCCTCAATTATCACAGATGAAATAAAGTTTGTGTAGAGTTGCAGTGGTATGCCAATGGCTAAAAGAGTGACCCAAAATACTGGTTGTGACGTACCTACTTGTACCAGAGAGGCCTTAAGAAGATATAAGTATGGAATTTGTTCTTCATTTGCAAAGGATACAAAAAGGGAATGATTCAGTGTTTGTGGTAGTTGACTTTTTTTCAAAGATGGTGCATTTCATCCCATGCCAAAAGACCCATGATGCAGTCCACATTGATGACTTGTTCTTCAGAGAGGTGGTGAGGCTACATGGTGCCGCTATATAGTCTCATTGTGACACAAAATTTGTTGGGTATTTTGGAGGACCTTTGTGAAGAAGTTGAAACAGAGTTGAAGTTCAGTTCTGCACAACATCCACAAATAGATGGGCAGACAAAGGTTGTTAACAGGAGTTTGGGTAACCTACTGAGATGTTTGGTAGGAGGTAAACCCAAGGGATGGGACTTGATCTTACCCCAAGCAAAATTTTCTTACAACAATTCTGTCAACAGAAGCACTGGTAGATCACAGTTCTAGATTGTGTATGGAGGTAGCCCCAGAACAACTCCAGAATTGAGGAAGATGGACCAAGAGAAGAAAATAAGTGCTGAAGCTGAAGATTTTGTAGAACACATCAAGGATATACATGAGAAGGTAAGAGAACATATTAACAAGATAAATATGTAGTATAAGGCTAAGGCAGATCAGAAAATGAGGTATAAGGAGTTTCAGATTGGTGATGAAGTGATGGTCCACTTGAGGAAAGAAAGGTTTCCAGTGGGAACATATAACAAATTGAAGATGAAGAAGTTTGGTCCCCGTAAAATTTTGAAGAGGCATGATTCAGGGAATGCATATGAGGTAGAGTTGTCGGATGGATTCAACATTTCCCCCGTGTTCAATATTTCAAATTTGGCGAAAGTACTTAAAGTGGTACGGCAGGAAGCACCAACAATGGAATAGTGTATTCAGCACCTACTTCAAAGAAGGAGGAGATAGAAGAAATCCTGGATAGCTGTGTGGTAAGGAGTACCAGAAACAAGCAGTATGAAGAATATCTGGTGAAGTGGAGGGGAAGGCCTGTGGAAGATTAATCCTATCTGTCGAAGGCAGAGGTTGACCGTTTGGGTTTTCCTAAACCATCTAAGACATGATGGGGTCACTTCTCAAATTACCCCGGGTGTCTAATGCAGGAGCATCCAGTGGTGTGAGGGAAATCTTGCATCACCCAAAAATATGCTTTCCATTTATGTTGTTTTTGTTTGCTTTTTATAGATTTTTTGTATTTTGGATAATTCTTCAAGTAAATAAGAGTTCCCAACTTCCTTAACTTCTTTTCTACATTTCTACTCAATCGCCATTTTTAGCAAGTGCTTTAACCTAGTAGTTTGGAAACTACACTCAATTTCCTACAGATTCTATTCTTACATAGTTTTGAAATAATATAGATAACTTATTCAAATTTTTATGCCAAGTTTCCTAACTCTAATTTTTCTAGATTTTTCACCATTTAAGGGCCTATTTTTTCTGTGATGATCATGCACATACCCATAACATCTTTTACACAAAAGAAGAAAGTTATTCATTTGATGTTTGTGATACCCTAGATGATGATCATGATTGTTCTTTATGGTTGATGGTGATGAAACCCTATTCATGGCATTAAGTTTATCTTATAATGATCAAAAAATAAAGAAATTGAATATTTTGATGATGAAGAAGATGGAAAATTTGATCTAGAGAGCAAAATAATCCATGATATATATGAATTTGAAAGGATAGGAAAGGAGAACACAAAACAGAAGAAGCATGCACAAAAGGATATTGAAAATCTATCTGAAAGGCTTAAATAATCTGATCAAATGATAGTTAGCCTACAAAAATAGGTTGAAGAAGCTAAAATAATAGAATATCTAATCAAATATGAACTAAAATATAAATCTAATAATTCATGAAGTTATAAATAGAAATAGTGGCTTTGAGAAAAGAACAGGAAAAAGCTAGAGAACAAATAGACAATGGTTTAAACCTGAAAAGAGGTTCTAGAATTCTTGAGGAGTTGATTAGCTCTCAAAAGCCATCAAAAGAAAAATTTGGTCTTGTTTTCAAATGAAAAAAGAAAAAGTCCTATAACTACTACATCTCCAAACTTATATGATAACTTCAGAGTAGAAGAAAAGTTTGCAACAAAGGAGGAGATAGACTGGACTAAAGATTCTAAGAAAAATGCCTCTAGAAATGCAAATATAGATACAAGAACTACTAATTTGAAGGAAGTTGAAGGAGAAAAGAAGCTTGTAGAAGATAAAAATAATAATAATTCAATATTTGGAAACTCAAGGAAGATATAGAACACAAAGGGAGTTGATGTTGATAGTATCATAAGGGTGAGAGACTTGAAGAAGCCAAATCCAAGAAGACCTCCTCATCTTACACAAAAAAATTCTATGACTAGGTATTCATCATTTTTTATGGTTACTGCTATACTTGTAATCAATTTGGTCATAGGGCTAGTGAATGTAGAGTTACACCTTAAAGGAGAACAAAATTTGTGAGTAGAAATTCATTTGCTCCTTTAATAGATGCAAACATAATATTCTATAATTGCAATAACTTTGGTCACATAGCTAAGCAATGGGTGAGTGTAGGATCATGGAGGTCCAAAAAGTGGGGATATGACAAAAAATTGGCTGATGACATTTTTAATCCAAATTTGATTAAATGAAAAGGGTTTATTGTGAAAATTGCCAGCTTTCCACCAATATAAGTATGTGCAGGATCATCATGGAAAAAATAAGCCCTTAAGTGGCAAAAAAATTAGAAAAATAAGAGTTAGGCAACTTAACATAAAAATTTTAATAAGTTATCTATACTATTTCAAAAATATGTAAGAATAGAATCTATAGCAAATTGAATGTAGTTTCTAAACTACTAGGGTTATTAAAAAAAAATCTATTTGGTGAAAAATTGAAAGTTCAATGTAGTAGTACTTAAATTTCAGGGAAAAAATAAGAAGTAGGTGTCTTTCTGACCATCCTAACCACAATAAAATAATAACATTTTTTATAATATTTTAGATATAAGTAGAAGACTCATCTCCTGATGTGATGCATGTTTCTTTATTAATTTTTCTTAGTAAATAATTAATTATGAATTTTGTATTACAACTTTTAAAAAATATAAAAAACTTGTATATCTAGCCACCTTAACTTGGTCAAAACTTCATGAAATTCAATTTGTTTTTTCAAATAATATAGTATGCAAAGCATAGAATGTGATGCATGTTTCAAATTCAAAAAATATGATATGGTTTGAAAGCTACAAAAAAATTTCAATCAGCCTATCAATCAGGACTTTAGTCGTAATTCAAATAGAAAATGAATAATAATTATTTATTAAATTCAAAGTAAAACATAATTTATATTTGTGGAAAGCTTAGAATCTCCTTTAAAAACCCTTTTCATTTCATCAATTTTGGATAAAAAAAAATCATTAGCCACATACCCTACACATACCCATCATATTGCCATTTTTTGGCCCATCAAAATCGTACACATTCCCAGATGAAAATTACTTAAGTAGTGATGCATGTTTATACTTGACTTGGAAACACAATTGAAATTCATTTTTAGATAAATTAGCATATAACAACTAATTAAAGCTCCCTATTTTTCTATGAAAGAATTGCAAAATAGAATAATATGATAGAAAATTGTTGCAAATACTAAATAATAACTAAGAATAACAAGCCTCTTTGAGGGAGAAAGCCTCCAAATATCTCCAATGAGAACAAAATTTACAATATGATGGAATGAGACTTACAACCTCCTATATATACCTATTTATGCCTAGGATACCACCAAGGCCAACTTAACTAACCCTATATAAGTCCTAGGCCGACCTAATCAACTAAATAAAAATACAGTAATGATAATATGACTCAATTAGGAGTTAGGATAGCCACAAGCTGACTATTCATAACCCGATGTACTCTAATATTAGGGGCATAGTTGTGGTAATAGAAAAAGTATCCCTTCTACTTTTCCCTTGGTTGTTTGGGCCCTCCTTGTGAACTAGACTTATTGGTGCCTTGATTTAGTGTTGTAATCTATTTGACACATTCACATTAGGCCTTGGATCCTTGTGAATAAATAAATTTAAATGGTGCCTTGCTAAAGTGTTGTGAAGTGTTGTAACAGACTTTCACACTTTTCTGAGGGTTTATTAATTAATTACACCTAATAAACATGCTTTTAACCTTAATCCTACCTTATTTAAAGTGTTGTAACATACTTTCACACTTTTCTAGGGTTGTCATTAATAATTTGGATTTCTTATGCTTTAATTGGCCTTATTTTCCATCCAAAAGCCTCATGTATTGCATCCTTTCGAGGGTAATCTCGACACAAAGCAACACCCAAACATAATTCAAATGTTTCACACTTGAATGGCCCAGATTTAGTGATCTAGGACTCATTCACCACCATGGTAAAATGACTCCCACCTACATTTTTGGGTCCCAAACCTAGTTTCACACATTTCTAAGCATTTCCAAATTTGGTCCCATGCATTATGCCTAATGGGACGCATTCTCCACCTTAAGAGAACAAGTCCTATGTGGACCAAAATTAAAATTAGTTAAAATTTTTGGTGGGATTTTATCCTCCTAGATTTGATGTTAACTTGTAGTGTTGTAATTTTAGGATTTTTTGCATAATTGAGTATAAATACAAGTTTTTTTCTCTTATTTTACCCCCAAGCATTCTAGTATTCATCATTATAGTAAGTTTCAATTTACAAGTCCATTCATGTGTTTTCAAGAGTCTTCAAGAGAAAATTATCAAGCATTTTAAAGCAACATTCAAGCATCAATCGTCATGTCAAAGACTTTATGCATGATGCTTGTTTTGGAGCTAACAATTGTGGTGTAATACTTTGATGATTTGAGCAATCATTTCATTCAACATCGATAACCTTCAAGCAAGATTCAAAATCCACATCCATTGGATTCATCTCATACATGTTTGCAACATCATATTTTGTTCATTCATCATTCTCCATTCATATTTCATTCTATTTTAATGTTTAATTACAAAAATGGGCTTTGACCAAGGTAAACCCCTATCCACTAACACAAAAACATTTTTCCCTCGCCTTTGTGTGTGATTGCAATTCTAGGTTGCAAATTTACTAAGGAGCAAGATTCAAGGAAAGTTTTCAAATCACTCAAAGTTTTCAAAGTTATCATCAATTCTTGGAGAACATTGGAGAACACCTACAAGTCACAAATCAGGGTTTTAGATCTGAAAATCAAGCAGGAAGGGAAAAGAAGAAAAAGAAGAGTAGGATTAGACTTTGAAGCTTTAGAAAACTTTAGCTAGACTGATTCAACACTTCTAGTTAATGAGTCCCATTTTTAGTCAAAATGCATATTTTTGCAGATTTGAACTCCCATTTAGTAATTTCATGTTCCCACACAAAAACCTATATTTTGGATTTATTTTCCTAGCTTGGCAAGTGAGTCCCACTCAGCATTAAAGTTAGAAATTCTTGTATTTCATACCTCCATTCAACCATCTCCATATTTCCATGTGCACAAATTCTATTTTGCAACTTTTTTTTTGGTTCTACACATGTTTCTAGGTCATTTTGTAGGTCATTGCATTTAATTAGGGTTTAGTGTTGCATCTTTCATTTCATTTGTCTTTCCAAGTTCTTACTTGGTGGTGAACCCCTTACTAGTTTGCAATTAGCCCCTAGGATAGCCCTATTGCAAGATCTCTTTCTCCTTTGCATTGAGATCTCTAGGGTTACCCTTGAATGTAGTAGGTTGAAAGTGGCTATGCTTTATGTCCTAAGTCATATAATAAAATTCATCCAACCCATTTTTCATATACCACATTTTGGTCAATCTTCATTTTAAGAACATCATAATTTTTATTTGGAGTACATCATCATCCTAGATTTGGCTTGCATTGACATTGCATTAGGACTTGTATTAGTTAATTGAAATTCTAGGGTTTCTAATTTGAGGTTAGTGAAAGATCATATATAGCTTGCATTTTTGTATCTCATTTCATATAAAGTCAAATAAAAACTACATTTACACTTATAGGATTTACATCATACAACATAAAATGCTTAAAAATCCATTGAATTTTTTAAAAAAATTTGACAAAAATCCCTACTAGGACCCATTTGCCACCTTGGGAGAATTAGCCCCTGTGCACATTTTACACTACATTTTCTAGCATTCAAAGTTTTTATTTGAGTTTCTATTTTCTATTATTAGTTTTCTATTTTAGTTTACAAAAAAAATTGTTAGAGTCATTTCACTATTCTTAGCTTATATTGCATTTAGATCCAAATTGCATTAGGTGGCCCTTTTATGAGTATTTGGTGTCCTATTGCTAATAATATAGTGAGACAAAGTTTGAGACTCATGTCATTCCACAATAGCACAATCATTGTGGATCTTGGGTTATCTAGCTCTTTCACACCTAGTATTGATATTAATACACTAGGTATGGACCATAAACTTAACAAATTTTTACCTTCAAGTAGTGTGACGCATGTTGAAACCATGGTTTTTAGTATTCTACAAGAAAAGACAATTCAAATCCATGAAGATCTAGCAAACCTCCAACATCAAGTGAAAAATGATAACATTTCAACAACTACCATCCCTATTATGGATAACATTTTTAGATCGCATGCTCAAAAGTGAAGATGGACTTGACCTTGTGAAAAACATAGTTCAAATATGTGGAAAACATCTCACCTCAAACACTAGTTGTACTTTACCTACAAGAAATGTCACAAGCCAAGGAGGAACTCAAATTCCTCCCCCCACAACAATTGCCTCAATACCTACCTATACCAACCCTCAAGTCACAACGACAATGAAACCAACTAGCAATGTAATTCCTTCCTTGGGTATTTCTGCTAGAATCCCTAGTTCCTTTATGGAATCCCATGTTATATCTCTTAACACTCTACCACCTATAAGTATTCTATCCATTTGTCCTTCGAACACTTACACCCCCTTAGATTTTTTAGCTCCATCTCATAACAAAAGCAATGACCCTCTCATAAATCAACTCTTCCAAACTCTTTCATCCCTTCAAAAACAATTTTTTGCATCAACCAAAATAACAATGGGCCACCTACATACTATGTCAAAAGTAGTCCATTTTCCTTAGAAATATTGTGAACATCGCTGCTACAAGGTGTAGAGGTTCCTAGAGTTGAGAAATATAGAGGAAAGGGAGATCCTTCTAACCATGTTAATGCCTTACTACCTTATGTAGTGACTTTCTCCTTGATGGTAAAATATTGGCTAATACTTTCCCTAGGTCCTTGAAGGATACTACCTTGGAATGGTTTTCCTCTTTACCGAACAACTCAATTCATTCATTCAATGAACTTTTTGAGGCATATTTTAACCATTTCCAAGTTCATATGACCCTTAAGATGGCATTGCTGATTTGATGAGATGCAAGCAAAAATAAGAAGAAAAGATAATTAACTTTATCTCATGCTATCAATTGCCTTATTTTCAAATCGATGTCAAGATTCCTGATCCTCACCTTCAAAAGATGTTTATATAAAATTTGCAAAGAAAGATAAAAATACAAGCTTACCATGATGAAATTTCCCTCCTTTATGCACTTCTCTACCACCCTTTGTGATTATTAGAACTCTGTTAGTAGTTGAGATACAAAGTCCGCTTCTAATCAAACTAAGAAGTCCAAGTTCACAAACCAAAACAATTCTCAACCTTTCAGAAAATAGAATAAAGGTTTCCTTCAATTTAACCCCCTCAACAAACAACACAAAATTGCAATAACCAAGTTGATGATTTTAAGACCATGATACCCATTAGCTATGGTGACCCAAAAAGACAATTCACTCCCTTACTTGAAACCATTCATAAGACAATGTCACAACTCATAGAACAAAAGATGATTACCCTTCCCCCGTTAAAACACTCGACCCTAGTAATCCATTATCCACAAGCTATAGCCCAAACTTTTGCTTCCATTATCATCAAAAAAATAGACATGACATGAAACATTGCAAGCAACTTAAACATCTTTTGCAAGACCTCATTGATTATGGGTGTCTTTTCGTTGGAGGTGTTAGTGATCAAGGAAATAAGTCTATTGCCCCTCCTAACCAAAAAATGCAAATCTTTACCAACCCTATGCCTAATCATAAAATTTCATTCATCAAAGCTAGCAAAAATAAAAAGAATGATGTGATGAATGTCAATATGGATGATGATAACAATGATCTTTTGGGTAAAAACCTTGTGTCATACTCTAAAGACTCTCCTGATTCTGAGGATTCTGGTGCTAACAATACTTCATCCTTTACTGCCCCGTCATTGGATAGAGATGCTAGAATTGGTTCCACTGTAACCCCCAACCTTGCTAAAACTTGCTTCAACCTAGAAAGGGAACCCACTGTGGATGTCTTGGGTTTAGCTAGGAATAATGCTGCTGACCATTTCAGAATTTTGAAATGGATCTTTCATGAAATCAATGAGCTAAAAATAAAAAACTAGGCCCTTAAAAGTAAACTAGAAGAAATGGAAGCCAAGGTTATAGTGCTTGGAAAGAAAGAGGTGGAGCAAAAATATCATGGTTCCAGTAAAGAAACCCAAAACCAAGCGGGCATGGATAGAAGGGTTGAAATTGAGCTAGATAAAATGAAAAATATAGTTAAAATTATAGCCGAGCAGAACAATAGGATGGCAAGACACAATGCCATCATCATCAATGCCATGACTAAAAAATTGGACAAAGCTCAACAGGGGTCTTTGGTGGTTGATCTGGAAGAGGTCAATGATAAAAACTAGTATGAGGATGTTGGTAATTCAAAGAGAACCAAGGCTAATTTGAAGAGGAAGGCTCCTCCTATGCCGTAGATGATTCAAACCTTCAAGAAGGGTGTTCAGGACATGCAGAACCTGGAGGCTGAGATTGAGTCTTTTCTGAAGACTCTAGGTTAGTTGCGGCTGGTCTTTTTGTTGGCTTTTTTACTGGTTTTTTGTCTGACCCTCTTGGTATTTTGCGGGTGGCTTCTTCTTTTTTCATTTTTTTCCTTTTGTGCAGCTTGTTTTTACTATTGGACATTTTAGTCCTTTCTCTTTTGTTGTAAACTTGGTGATTTTGGGTCCCTATAAAACCCGTTTTTCCCTTTATCAAAAACAATGATCCTATTCAATATGATTCTATAGATAATGATCCTATTGTTGTCATGGTAGGAGTGATATATGTCATTCATTGTAAGGGCCAAACTAAAAATCCTCTTGACATTGATTTCTCCTCTAAGGATATACTTAAACATGCACCTGATGGTCCTCTTTACATAGTGCAACAAATCTATGACAAGCCCAATAATGGGATATTAATAGATCCTATCTGTGGAAAGAATGTGATCGTTGAGGAATTCTTACTTCTACATGAACTCTATCAAGATATATGTGATAAATCAAAAGCATGGATCAAGACACATAATGGTTTTTCTTTCCCTACGATGGGATCAATCAATTTTCCATTACAAATCTAGGACCGAAAACATTAGATATCTCATTCTCCATTATCCCATAGTCAAACCAATTTTGTGTGAAGCTAAGCTATGCATTGCTTCACTCCATGAAAGTTTCCCATTCAGTTGTGCATAAATTCTTGAAGTTTCCCTTTGACAATGAAATTTTCATTTTCCATCATAGTGGCTTTAACCCATTGTCCCCCAAAGGAAACCTTTCCTTGGAATTTTTTTGGCCCAAACCTATGGAACCTATAAAACTATGAGAAAACTTATTTTTCTTGTCTTATCAAAAGTTCAAGGCAAAGAAGATAGAATAACTATCCCTCTAAAACATGTCCCCACCCACCACGAAGCCTACCATCCTAGACAAAACCATGATTGAACCTAAAAAGATTCCAAACAAACAAGACCAACCTAAGATAGAACCTTCACCTACTTCCTACAAAATACCAAGAGATAATGACAACAATCCCCTCACACCTCCTAGAATAAAAAAAGTTTACAATGTCAAAGAGAAAGTGGTTGAATAACCTCTCGTGGTTCCTTTTGTTCCTCCCCTTGGGCAAGAAAAGAAACCTATGGTTGATCAACCTGCTCCTACACAAATGCAACTTGAAAATTGAACTAAAAGAAATAAAGGTGATAAAGAGCTTAGTCATAGATGTCATGCCCTTGCTCGCAAGTTACATGGAGAATTAAACAAAGAAAATAAAAAACCTAACTTGTGAAAAGCAACACATGATGACCCTACCCCTGCCCTGAAACAAAACAATCCCATACATTAATCACAAAAAGAGTTGAAACCTTCCTTGGAAATTATCATTTGACCTCCTATTGTAATTAACTTGGATGAAGATGAAGAAGTTGCTAAAATTGACGGAGAGGTGCATAATGAATTGAGCACTATGTTTTCCTCTTCTATGAGATTAAATGATAATTATCCTAAGAAGAGTGTTGAACCTGGTGTTGGTCCTGGTTGAACACCTTCTATTATCCCTTTAGCAAGTTATCTGCCCTCAGTATACAATGAACATGCTTGTGATGTAGACGACTTGCTTTAGGTTGACTCGCATGTGCCTTACTAGTATTTTGCATTATTTCTTTTTCATTTTCTTTTGTGTGATTGCATGTGTGTAATGTGATCCCTTGTAATGTTTTGTTTGATCTCTCTCTCTCTCTCTCTTTGTGACATTCCTCTATTTGTACCTTCATTCTTCTCTATGTCATAAATCTTTTATGTTTAGTTTATCCTTTTAATTTTTCTTGTTTTTCCCTTTAGTGGATGACCAAGGCATCGAGACATTTATGTCTCTTCCATGTTGACCCAAAATATTTTATTTTCACTTTTTTATATTTTCCATTTGTCTTTTGTTTTCCTTTTGGGGATGATACAAGGTGTTGAGACATTCTTGTCTCTTCTATGTTGACCCAAAATCTTTTCTTTTCACATTTTATCTTTTTCATTTTATTTTTTTCCTTTTGGGGATGAGGCAAGGTGTTGAGAAATTAATATCTCTTTTATGTTGACCTGAAATATTTTTTTCTCTTTTTTCATTCTCTTTGTGTAATTCTTCCAATTCTATGTGTATTTGGGGAATGATGAAACTTTTGAGATCTTTGAAAACATTGTAGAAAGAAGATACTAACCCTAAATCCATAGATCCCTTATGCGTTTGGATTTTTATTTTGGGGTAAACCCAGGCTCTTTTTTATTTTCTTTTGCATGGCATAGCTTTACTTGGAAACATATGACTTGGCATAGGGCTTTCCAAGATAGCTCTCATGTCTTCTTTATTTTTTTCATTTACTATTTGTTACTTTAAAGTAATTTCTCATAGCATGGTGTTTCACAATTTCTTTAAAGTTGGCACATACATTGGCATTATTCTTTTTCATTTTTCCTTTTCATGGCTCATAGTGCAGTCTTCTTACTTTATACGATGCATTTTCCACTTTATGGAAGATATTAGGTGTGATGTACTTTAGGAGCATGATCTCTCTTAGCATATTACATTCATCTTAGTGGCTTGATGTGATGCATCAGATCCCCTAAGTTGTGAATATTCTATTCTTTGATTTGTCCTCTCTTGGAGAAATTAGGCATAATGTTCCCTAAGTTAAGACCTCACATGAACTAAGCAAGACTCCCTTGAACATTTCTTATTGATGCATTTTCATTTTTAGTTATATGGCCACCTTGCATAACATAGCTTGCATACCTATGGAGCCATCTTCTTTGTTCATGAGTTCTAAAAATACAAAGCTTTGCTTTCCTCGTGAAGCACAAAAAATATTTTTGCGTGGTGCCTTATTAAAGTTATCAAGAGGTCTAACTTTGGTATGGTTCATCGAGAAAATGAATATAGGCATCACTTTCCTCATAGCCACTCACGCATGTGTGTGTGTGAGCATATTTTCCATGAGTGTAAGTTTATTACCTTCTTGGATTTCTCACCTGGTGGATAGCCTGAAGTTTTGTTGCCTCAAAGTGAGTTTTCATTTTTTAGAAAAACAACCTAGATCTGATCCACATCATGATGGAAAAATGGTCGAAGCTTGATCTGCCCCTTTTATTTTTCATTTTGTTTCATTTTATTTATTTTCTTGATAGTGAATGCTTGTGCTTTGTTAATACTCTTTCTATCACTTTCATGTGTGTTCTTTTGTGCATATATTGGTTCACCAATGAGATCTTGATCCTGGGGGATACATCACCCCTATCAATCACTGTCATCCCATCTTACTAGAATTGATATAATTGGACCCCTCTTGATGCATGCTTGTCTACTTTATTGTAATTTTGAAGCAAGTTCATCCTCTCACTAAAGTGGGAGCTAAATATGGTAACATAAAAAGTATCCCTTCTGCTTTTCCCTTGCTTGTTTGGGCCCTCCTTGTGAACTAGGCTTATTGGTACGTTGATTTAGTGTTGTAATGTGTTTGACACATTCACATTAGCTCTTGGGCCCTTGTGAATAAATGAATTTAAATGGTACCTTGCTAAAGAGTTGTGAAGTGTTGTAACACACTTTCACACTTTTCTAAGGTTTTATTAATTAATTACACCTAATAAACCTCTTTTTAACCTTAATCATGCCTTATTTAAAGTGTTGTAAAGTGTTGTAACATACTTTCACACTTTTCCAGGGTTTTCATTAATAATTGGGTTTTTTAATTTTTTAATTGACCTTATTTTTCATTCACAAGCCTCATTTATTGCATCTTCTAGAGGATAATTCTAACACGAACGATAACCCAACCATAATTTAGGTTTTTTAGGCTTGAATGACCCAAATTTAGTGATCTAGGACTCATTCACCACCTTGGAAGAATGAGTCGCACCTAGATTTTTGGTTCTTGAACTTGGTTTCACACATTTCTTAGCATTTCCAAATTTGGTTTGATACATTATGTCTGATGGGATTCATTTTCCACCTTGGGCGAATGAGTCTCATGTGACCCAAAATTAAAATTAATTCAAATTTTTGGTGATATTTTATCCTCCTAGATTTGATATCAGCTTGTATCATTGTAATTCCAGGAATTTTTGCATAATTGAGTATAAATACAAGTTTCTTCCTCTCATTTTACCCCCAAGAATTCAAGTATTCATCCTTATAGAAATTTTCAATTTACAAGTGCATTCAAGTGTTTTCAAGATTCTTCAAGAGAAAATTATCAAGCATTTTAGAGTAGCATTAAAGAATCAATCATGTCAAAGAATTTATGCATCATATTTGTTTTGGAGCTAACAATTGTGGTGTAGGAGTTTCATGATTCAAGCAAACATTTCATTTAATATCTATCACCTTCAAGCAAGATTCAAGATCCACATTCATTGGATCCATCTCATACATGTTTGAAACATCTTATTGCTAGGGTTTTGTCAGATGCAACATCATATTTTTTTCATTCATCATTCTCCATTCATATTTCATTCTATTTTAAGGCTTAATTACCAAAATGGGGTTTGACCAAGGAAAAATCTTATCCAATAACCCAACAGCATTTTCCCCTCTCATTTGTGTGTGATTTGTAGGTCTAGGTTGTATATTTACTAAGAAGCAATATTGGAGGAAATTTTTCAAATCATTCAAAGTTGTCAAAGTTATCATCAATTCTTAGAGGACATTGGAGAACACCTTCAGGTCACAAATTTGTGTTTCAAATCCAAAAATCAATTAGGAAGGATAGAGTAGAAGAGGAAGAGTACAATCAGACTTTTAAGCTTTATAAAACCATAATTGGACTAATTTTCCACTTCTAGTGAATGAGTCCCAGTTTCAACCAAAATTGAGATTTTTATAGATTCAGATACCCATTTTGCAGATTCTTGTTCCTGCACAAAAATCTATAATTTTTACTAATTCACGTAGCTTGGAAAATGCGTCCACTCATTATTAAAGGTATAAATTCCAACGTTTAAAACCTCCATTCAACCATCTCTAGATTTCTAGTTGCATACATTTTGTTTTGCAACTTTCTATTTTTTTCTACACACATTTCTAGGTCATTGCATTGAATTAGGGTTTAGTGTTGCATTTTACATTTCATTTGTCTTTCCAAGTTCTCACTTTGTGGTGAACCCCTTACTATTTTTCAATGAGCCCCTAGGACAACCCTATTGCACTTGATCTCTTTCTCCTTTGCATTGAGATTT